>CAHIKZ030001923.1:227500-267500 GCA_903632075.3 Acanthosepion pharaonis | reverse complement strand
TCATCATTCTTCTTGTTATTCTTCTTCTTCTTCTTCTTCTTCATCTTCTTCTTCTTCTTCTTCTTCTTTTTTTTCCTCCTCCTCCTTCTCTTCATTCTTCCTTGTTGTTGTTCTTCTTCTTCTTCTTCTTCTTCTTTCTCCTCCTTCTTCTTCATCTTCCCCTTCTTGTTCTTGTTATTCTGGGTTTTTTCTTCTTCTTCCTCTTCTTCTTCTTCTTCCCCTTCTTCTTCTTCTTTTTTTTCCTTCTTCTTCTTCTCTTGATGAAAAATATTCACTCATTAAGGTTTTAATCCATAATTACTTTTATTCGGTTATAAAAAAAATCGTTTTCCTGGTACTGAGTTATCTCGATCCTGAGTTGTCTCAGTCCTGAACTGTCCTGCACCCAACAAGGACACCTCAAACACTGGTTCACAAAACGATATCAATGTAGAAATACTACCAAGTAAAATTCAAGCTTTCATAAAAACGTAAGAATCTTTCTTAAGGCGGCACATGCATAAATTATTATCATTGTCCATCGTCTATGATAACACAAACCGTCCGGAAGTTTCTAAGACTAAACATAAAATGGCCTTTATGGCCAACAAATACATAAAAGGGCACCTATCCATGTGCGACATACCATTACAAATACCCCGATCTTATGCAACTATTGATCAGAGTAGCCTCTCTCAGCGTTGCCAAAAATGTTCAGGCTACTTGCCACCTGTACGGATGCAGCAGCCAGAAAACTGCCAACCTTGTTTCAAGAACACTTCTGTCAAAGTAAACGGGCGTGTTTTTTTATCGCTCCTTAAAAATGAAGAAATTTACAGAAAATAAGAAAAGTGATGATTATTCATTATTATTTATTCAATTATTTTAATATTATAATATCACTGATTAACTTTTACCAGGTTAATTTCTTTCTAGAATGTTTTCCCCCATCATTGCATTTTTTGAGGGTGCAAAAACATGAACACCAAGCGTTGCTATCTTCGACCACTTCACCGTCAATATCCACTCGAAAATAGCCTTCAAAATCATCATCGGAGTTCTAATCAAAGAAAAACTCCCAAATAAAGGCTTTCTTGAAATTGAATGCGCCATTTTTGTTTACAAAAATTTCCCCCAAAATTAACGTGAATTTAATTGATGTTACACTTTGTGTAGAGTCTAGAAGAATTCAAAATGGCATTGGAAAAAGGAAGTTTAACCATCTTCCAAAACAGTAATAGGCGATTTCCAGTTTAAAATACCGAAAATAACAGTTGACAAGTGCTTATTTATAAGCAACCCTCTCAAGGCGACAGAATGCGCCTAGAGCAGCAAAGGGAGAGAATTCTACTGCGACTGTTTTCGCCTGCATTCTGGTAAAGGTGAATATGGTTTTGTTTTCATGTTGAATTACATAAATCTTATATTATTGTCATCATTATGGTCGCGTCTGCAAACTGCTGTTGGCAGTATTCTGTCTCTTGAGCTTGTGACTTATCTCATGTCGCCAGTCCGTGACATGGTGTTGTCTGACCCTGTCATACGTTGACGACGCTTGATTCTTTTTCTGATGATTTTCTGAATAAAAAAAATAAATAAAAAAGAATATTTCGGTATTTTTTTCAATATTTAAAAATTAAAAATACCCAAAAAAAAAAAAAAACTAAAAAAAAAACAAATCCATAAATTTAAAAACAATATTTTTGATAACCTATAATTGTTCCATTTTGTTAAACAAAATCTTTATTTTAAACCAAAAACATTTCCATCCGTTATTCTTGCTCTTGATATATCATGTGAGTGTAATGTTTTCTAAATCTTCTTTTCTCTATGGGTTCCAGAAATCCCAACTGTCTCTTTCTGATTCCAAGTCTAAGTGATATCTTTTTTCCATTTTATTTAAACGTGTCTTCTGTAGAAGAACATCTCTGTTGCTTCAAGCCTCCTCTTCATCTGTGAAATCTGACTGTAAACATTTGACTTATAAAAAAGAAGAGATACAAACCAGGAAAATCTTTTTAAAAATCGCATTTGAATATATGAGTTCAAAAAACAATTCACTGGTACAATTAATAGACAATGTCTGTAAATTGTTTCTGTCTGTTGTCATTTCAAAATAATATTCCATGCTGTAGCCAGTTCAATTCTTGTTGTTGTCTGGCAATATTCGTCTCTTGATAAGACCCTCTTTTGCTCTTTTTTTCCAGTAAATCATCCCATTTAGATGCATGAAAATGACAAAATTCATTCTTGTTTCATATCTGTGACCTAATAAAGGCTATTTTTACCTTTGCTAATATTGTCAAATTTTGAAAATAAATGAAGTTGATGGCCAATTTTTTGTATCACTTTACTTGCTCAATCTCTTATCGGTTAATACTAGTATTTTTAAAACAAATGTTCATTTTTTTATTTATTTATTTTTTTTTATTTCTGTGGGTCATAATAATCTCAATAAAATTCAATATTAGAAAATTTTTTTTTTTTTTTTGAATGTCTAAATCTTATTTTTTTTTCAATGTTCTTTGCATAACTTTTATTCCTATTAAAAACAACCTTGCAAGGTATTTATTGCAATACCATTTAAAATTTTCAAAAAATACTGCAGTAAATTTTATCAATAAATATTTAATCCCAAAATAAATTCTTTTAAAATCATTTTGAAAATAAATGAAAAAAAAATGGTTTTTCAGCACTGGCATCTGATCCATGAGAATCCAAAAGGGTGATTTTTGCATATATTTTTTTTTTTTCAAAAAATTTCTTGTTTCATCTTTAAAATCCTCCATCCAAATTAAAAAGGATTTTACAAAAAATGTTAAAGATTTTTATTTTGTATAAAATTGCTTTTAGCCCCTATATTTTTGAATAGAAAGGTAAATGTCGAAAAGGCTAATTTTTTTTAATATCTTATCTATCTTAATAAAATTATATTTATTATTTGTTTTTAAATATACACAATTTTTTTTTATCATTCCTCTCTTAAATTTTATATATAAAATCACTATATTTTACATTTACTTCAAGATTTTCTCACAAATATTTTCCTTTTTAATTATATTAACTGCTAGATTTTCCAAAAGATTCTCATATTAATGACAGCATTTCCAACTAATAAATTTTCCTTGATTTTTTTTTCTTTCTGGAGTGCATCTTAAAAACAGAGAATCATAAGTGTAAGTGACCCTTTTTTCCCCATTTTCTTTAAATGTGTTCTCAGCATCCTTCTGTAGAGGCGCATCTCTGTTGCTTCAAGACTCCTCTTCATCTGTGAAATCTGACTGTCAACATTCGACTTATAAAGCAGCAAACTAGGAAATTCTTTAGGATCATTCATTGCATGCTGGCAATTCAGAGAAATTTTTGAAAATCGTCATTTCATCATTTCTTCTCCTCCTTTACTCATCATGTCGCATTTTAAAATATGCTTTCTCTTTCATATTTCACTAACCTTCTGCTCTGTTAAAATAGCATATCTTGATGTTGTCTGACCATGTCGTACGCTGTCGTCCCTTTACTCTTTTTCCGATGATCCAGAGAGGAATAGCGGCAAAATACCTTCTCGTCTCGGCACGTGATCGAACAAGGCTGTTTTTACCACTTGTTATTGTCGATATATATAGACAAAAATGGCGTAGGGCGACCACGCTGTCAAGTCAAATCTGTTCAAGTTCTGAAGAACACGCCGTGAATGTGATATCCCCGTCCTTAATCCGTTCTAGTAAAATAATAATAATTAGTAAATAAAAAAATATTTAAAAAATAAAAACTATAAAGCATTTTTGACAAATAAGCCAATTTTGCGAAAGGTTTGACTGTTTTTTTAGCATGCTACTGTCGGATCGAGAGAAAATTGCTGATGGACGATTTCTTGTTTCACTTAGTTGCTTGTCCTCTTAAAAGTTCATGATATTCACAAGATGCGACGATAGCAGCATATCTCAAACGCCATGATGATTTTCATGCTAGACGCTTTAAGCGCCCAAGTATCTGTTATATACCGTACCTATGAACACTAATGGGTATGTCCCAATCCTTATAAATACGTTGGACACTATTATAAGTGGGGATACTATGAAAATTTTAGAGCGAAAAATATTCTTTTCTTCCAGAGATCCCATACCTGCCCCAGGGCGACTAGCTTAGACCGGTTCTGACTGTTTGAAAGTATAATGACATACGAAGATAAAAAAATCTTCTGAAAATGGACTTATTACTTTTCTAGACCAGTTAGATTAACCAAAACATGAATTGAAATTTACCAGCTATGATTTAGACCCTTAATATCTACCATTTCAGTGGTTTGAACAATTTCAGTATTGTAAAAAAAATATAAATTTTATTTCCAGGCTCAGTTTTGGCAGACCTCATTTATTAAAGTACCAGGTTACAAAATAATCCCTTCTTTTATAACCCCCCTATCTGAATTTGATCTATCTTGATGTCAATATTTGTTTAAAATGATCTATCATTATTTACTTCAATGACGAATTTGAAATAATGGGTATGTCTTAATTCATAAATATGTTTTTTTCATTGTAAGTTAGCAAGATTTGCCTATGGTCCAATTAATTGCAAAAAATTCATTTAGTATTTGTATTTTGTTGATGTTATAAAGATTACCATTTTATTTCCAACCTCCGTTTTGGTTATTCCTAATTCAGTAACCCTTTCTAGGTTACAACACTCTATGTATCCCGTTCTGTTTATAACTCTATCTATTATCTATTTATCTATCTATCTATCTATCTATCTATCTCAATTTTTTTTGTTTAAACCTCATCTATCTATTATATACTGTACCTATGAACACTAATGGGTATGTCCCAATCGTCATAAATATGTTGGACACTATTGTAATTGGGGATAATATGCTGTATAAGTAGTCCACTACTAACAGTGGTTTACCTACTTCACGCCGCTGGAGAGTTTTTGTTGTAGAGTAGTTTTCACAGTGGAGGCTTGTATTTCAATAAGTCGTCCTAAATTAGGTTCGACGTACAAAACGTTAAGAACTTGAAATAAGAGTTAATGATGCAGCAATCTAGTTGTGATGGTTGATACTTCAATGTCCGACATCGACTGACTCCATTGAGCCCAACTGGCGACTGCTACTACTACTTATTATCTGTGGGAGAGTCTATTACAATAGAATAGGTATTATGGTATAACAGTTTTGTATTTTGTTGATGTTATAAAGATTACCATTTCATTTCCAATCTCCGTTTTGGATATTCCTCATTCATTAACCCTTTCTAGGTTACAACACTCTATGTATATAACCCTATCTATCTATCTATCTATCTATCTATCTATCTATCTAGACCAGATGTAACTTTTAGGAAGCGTCGATGTGTTTGTAAAGTTAAAATTCCTGTTCACTAATAACTTCTTCAACTTTGTGAATTTTTTTTTTTTTGTTAGATATTGTTATACTCCAGGTGATTCCTTTATCACGTCTAGCTCTGTCTGTCATAAGCAACCCAAGGTAGACGAAAGATCTGACTGGCGCAATGCTCTCACCATTGGCCTTCAGTTCCAATCGGTCATAACTACCAAATATGTTGTTCTTTAAGACTATTAACAATTTGGTTTTGCCTGTATCGATCTCTAAACTTTTCTGGTCGATTACCTCCAGCATCCGTCTTAGGTCTTAGGTCTTCAATATTGTTGATAATTAACACAGTAGCGTCTGCATATCTGAGGTGATTGATTCTCCTGCCATTTGTTGGTGACACCAATATTTTCCAGCTTATTTTCGTAATGTCTCAATATATTCTACCTATTGGTAATGTTCTTCATTTGTTTATCTATCATATTAATTGGCATGAATTGCATCCATCACCGATTGGTCAGACACCAAACTACCGCCAGTCACAATGAAAGGATGCCTCCTCGAGGAGGCTACGTGTCTTGAGAGGATATTGGGCCAGTCAAGTGGAAATTTGAATTATGATCCATCGCTAAAGATGTAGGTAAAATGATTGGCTCTCTGTACCGCTCCTGACTCCTCAGGCAATCCTCTACCTTTATAAAATCAAGATCAGGCCGAAAATGGAGTGCGGTTGTCATATTTGAGCAAGAGATGCCAAGTCCTCATTTTCCCTACTTGATAGAGTTCAAAAGCATCTCCGAGTCCATTTTAGAGAAGAATTATTTTCCACCCTCCAATCTTTGTCTCTCACAGGCGGGATGTAGCGAGTCTCTCACTACTCTATCGCTACTACCATGGAAATTGCTCGGAAAAGAATAATTCGTTGGTTCCACTAGGTCTTACCCTCACGGCTAGGATCCGCCATGCCACTTATATAGTAGCAAACTACCCACATTCATCCGTGTTCTATCGGTGAAAAAAAGTTCCACCCGAACAGCTTCTTCCATAAGGAACTCTCTAAGGAACAGACTCCCTCTATTTTTCCCAATCACTATAATCTTAACCTGTTCAGGTCTAGAGTTAGCCATTATTTTCCCCATCGTATCAATATATACTTTATAAGCTCACAGAATAAACTCTTCCTTACTATATTTGAACCTCTCAAAGAGGGGTCGAATCCACCGTTTCGGCTTGACGGTCGAACTTTTCTGCCTCTGAGCAGAATTTTTACCCGAACGAGGCTCCACCGAAGGGCAGAGTCTCGTTCGGGGAGGTTGACCAACCCGATTCTGTTTTTACAGTTTCTACGGGCATTTTTTTGGCCGAGCCTACAGGCTCGGAAAACCCACGTAAAAATCGGCATTGTGCCACATATTTCCCTCGTTGGTTACAAGATAGTAAATATCGAATCGAGTCGAGCCAATAGTAACTGACAGTCATACTACCACCTTCCACATCTTGTATTATTATTTCGTGTTCGTGTTGTTCTTCCTTGGTCCTAACCTGGACCATAACACTAACCTTCTACCTCGAGTGGCCCCCGGGTCTTGTACAGGGTGAATCTTACTCTAAAAAATTTCAAGTGAAGTTTAAATACTTTATATCTGCTAATGTGTTTATATGTTTAAAACAAATGAATGACCCTTGTATATTTACAAATAATTTAACATTTTTTTATAACCATTTTATATGCGATAACGAAAAGGAAGGAATTTTACGCTTTCAGAGGAGATGCGACCCTAATTCTAACGTCTATGATTTTTACGTTAATTTTTTAATATTTATGGCTATTAAAGTCATTATATTAACATTTATCACTCTTTATGTGACATCACTTGCTGAACAAAAAGTTTATGCTGCTACTGAAAGTGACTCTGATCTCTGAACAATAGTGTGTTTGATTTTCATAGTTGTGTTGTCATATCCTGCTATGATAACAGAAAACAACTTTGAGTGAAATGAACAAGAAGGATACTGCAACTGGGATGCCTTGAAAAAGAATGTAGTGGAAAGGGAAGTAATATTAATAATGCAGAGTGCTAAAGGTTATTGTAGTCATCAACGCCATCATCATAAAGAAAGCAATCGACAAAGAAAAAAATTAAATTCTTGGATACAAGATAAAGCCGATGACGACGATAATTTAATTCAATAACAGATGGAGAAAAATATCAAGATATAAGGGAAGTTATTAAAAGACAAAAATGGAGGTGGGTTGGGGATGAAAACGAAAGAGAGGATAATAGGTGGAGCAAAGGGTTGTTTGATTGGTGGACAAATGATAGCAAATGCAGTATGAGAATGGATGGAGTGGATGGCTAGCCACTCGTATCCGAGGATGCCCATCTACCAGGGCGGATAGCTAATCCTCATTGCAGATGCCTGCTCAAGTACATTTGTGTTTGTTCAACACCCAAAGAGCCCACCTTATACTGCAACTATGCTGAGTGGGCCTTAGTTACAGTTTCTGGGAGAGAGCGCGTTATTTAGCGTGATAAAAAAAAAGGCAAGCACGCTCAAGCTCTCGGGCATACAAATCGACGACGCCAAAAGGCTCCGTCTACAAGGCTTGGGTCAACCTGTGGTAATTCAGGCACTTTCCAAATGTGCTGCACGCTGCGATCGTCTCCTCCATTAATCAATAGAAATCCAAAGCTTAACACAACAACAATTATAGGTTACCCGATATCCTGTCGGAGTTAGCTCCTCCTTAATTCCCAAATAGACACTAGGGGTCCTTCTCACTATACTATAAATACTGGGCGACTTCTAGCCTCGTTCTCTCTTTTTTCATTTCTTCATTTCAGCGACTACAATGTAAGCTCTCTTAGAAGATCCGTGTCTTCCTATTTGTGGGAGACGCTATGAAGATTATACATACATACACGTACGTACGAACATTCACCATTTTGTTTAATACATCTATTTGTTTATATATATATATTGGTATTGTTTGTTTGTCTTCTTTATCTTCAGTTGGACTTAATTCAAGTCCGGCCATTTTTTTTTAGTTGGACCTTTTAATATTCTAGCAGGAGTTACACACGTGTTTCTAATACAACGCAAACACACATGGTCCTTTATAATCCTACTCTTCTTGAAAAATATAATTTGTATATATTTTACCTTTGCTAATTTTTCTAAAAATGCCTAGGTAATCTGCCAATAGATTATTTATTGTCAGCCAAGTGCTGGCTGATGAAGAAATCTTAAATAAAGAGTGAACACTAAGCAATTGGTGAAGCTGGCGAATTGTGTTCTTTGAAATATAGTTGGCAAAACATCAGCGAATTACCAATCGATTCGAACATTATATAATGGTAAATAATAAGGATTTCGTTATAGGTGTTTCACATATTTTTATAATATAGTAATTTTTTTTAATAACTTTATGAATAAAAAAATGCCATGTTTATTTCTTCATAAATTGGTAAATGATTCGCAGTTTTAGAATGTCGTAAATATAAAATTATTCAGGTAAATGAACAAATTAAAAAATAGTGTTTAATATTTTTGTTGTAAATTCTCAAAAAATATAAAAATAAACAAAAAATGTATGAATTCACTTTATATGTTTGGATTTTTATTCTAATCATCGCTTTTTAAAACAATAAACATTGCCGAGGGAGTGATGTTAGTTAAAATAATAGCGGTGTTAAGGGAAAACAGACCATCGTTTTATTCGCCGGCACGAAAATTAAACTTTGCCGATATCTTTGTGTGAACTTTTTATTAAATTTTCCCACGAATTCTCATTTTCACCAGCTCTTAAAAAATATTTTTGTGAGAAACTCTTTACTTAAAATATTGGTTTGGTGCATAATTATCAAGCGTTTTTGTAGGCGAGTTATTTAATAAAAAATACTGTTTTGTTTACTTTTTTAATAAAAAATATTTTATTTTCCAGTTTCTTTTTTCATGATAAATAGTGTTTAAAAACGCCTGATAATAATGCACCGACCCAATAAAAAGATTTTTGTTGTGATGTGTTAAATTATATCAGATGTATTTGAATGGGAAAACAAAGTTAATATCCATGTGTAAACCCTCTTCGATTAACTGCGATTTTCCTAAGAAAACTCGGCAGCAAAATTCAACAGTCTCAAAATAAACGAATTCAACAATCTGAGGAATATAAAAGGGGAATACTTAGTGCTGGATGGTTCTATTGATGCCGGAAAAGAACACTCATATTTGGAGCGATGTTTTACGAGAAAGGAAATATCTTTGCATGATCACCTTCTTCTGACTTTCGGCGCTTGTTGTTTCAGTGACTAGACATTTCAGGAAATAATTGGAGAACTTTGCTTTCACTTCAGCTTCATGATTAAAAGGCCATTATATGTAAAGCAACTCACTTGGCCTGTGGCTTCTCAGTTTAACATTTGAACCTTTGGCTATTCGGAAGCGTTAATGATAGCCAAAAATGGCGACTTCATTGTTGCAAACATCTTAGTATTACAGCTGAGCGTGACAAAAGTAAGGAGATAACAATTAAGGGGAAAATTTGAAAATACTCAAGATAATCTAATTTGAACATTGAATTATGATTTAGAAGACTGGATAGGGCGAAAAATATTTCAGCCGTCCCTCGTGTGCGTATATATATATATATATATATATATATATATATATATATATATATATATATGAATAATTGGAAATATTTAATATACGGTTTAACCCTTGAAAAGTGGACATATTAACACGAAACTACAGAGTCGGGGAACAATTACAGTTAAGTAATTCTTTTTATATATATATATATATATATATATATATATATATATATATATATATTTTCAAAATGAAAAGAAAGAACAGATTTATAATCTAGAGTCCTTTTACATTTATTTTTAAAACCAGTGCTCGATACACAGTACTATAATTATTTTTTTTTTAATCTATATTTATCGCGACACAGAAATTACCATGTTTCAAAATCAAAACCTAAATCTTAAATTAAACTTAAAATTTAAAGTTCACTTCCATTTTCAAGGGATGCAGAATAACGTTCGAAAAAATTATTTACTCTATTTATAAAGCCATAGACTATATACATAATATATACATACATACATACATATATATATATATATATATATATATATATATATATATATATATATATATTTAAAAATTTGTGTATTTAGGCAGCAATCCTAATTTATCATGTGAAAAGAAAAAAAAAATTATTAGATCGCATGAGAAATTGTATAAAAAATAAATAAAAGCACCTTGTCTGTCTTATTCAGTGAAAATGCGTCACTTGATAGAAATGTTTCTGTTTGTAAAAAAACAAGTATGTATACGCAAACTTGTGTACCCAGGGCCGGATTTTGGCCATAAATTTCCCCTGGGCTGAAAGAATTTGGGTCCCAATTCATTGCGTATGTTCGCCCCCAACCTTTTTGTTAAAAAAAGATATATATTTTTAGACGATGCTTTTTTGGTGTGAAACATGATACATTACAACTCAGTTTTTTAATCATTTTTGAAACACATCTAATTTATTTCATTATATGTATGATATTTTTTTAGCCGATCTTTACATCCTACAGAACTATATATAGAATGACGGGGCCTGGACTGAAACTGAAATTCTAGGATTCAAATTCACTAGAAAAGCATTCTAAAAAAAACATAAAGATGATGTAGAAGGAAAATTCTGACATACCACAACCTTTAGTCAGTAATGCACCATGCATGATACACGCGTAGGCGATCATGTATCTTTCGATACATGACTGACGAGGCAGATTTTTTTCCCGCAGTAGGTTGCCATTTCTTTCTGCCATAGACCAGTTGATATCCAAGGCTATACAACTTAGTCTGTCCTGCTATTTACCCATAGCTGGGGTGGGGAGAGAAGAAGAAGATTCATACCTTTCCTAAGGATATTAGCACGTAAGTGAATGCAATGGATTCGACTGGAATTCGAACTCGGCTCTCCGATTCCTCAATCCGAGCTGCTATCTATTACTCATTACGTGCCATAACGTTGTTACATCAAAAATTTATATGTATATACAGAATGCATCAAAATGTAAATGAGGTGGGTCATCGACCCACTCCAACAAGAACGGCCCAATTATTCTAAATTGTTTAAAATTAATTCAAAGAAACCAACGTTAAATCTGAAAATATCTGTTTCTATATCTTTATTTTTTATTAGTTTTATCAGGGACCCAAGACTAGAGGATTCTGGGAGGCTCTATTTTGGGTTGCAGACCGTACTAGTCCATATGTATATTCTGTTTTGGGTTGCAGACCGTACTAGTCCATATGTATATTCTATTTTTGGTTGCAGACCGTACTAGTCCATATGTATATTCTATTTTGGGTTGCAGACCATACTAGTCCATATGTATATTCGAAACTGCGTGTACTGATATTACAATAACATTTATATTAATAAGAAATATTTTTGGATGAAAAAGATCCATAAATTTTTTAATACATTTGATTAGATTTCGAGAACGAAAATAAAGACATAGAAATTCTCAGAAAGACGTCCTCTTCTATGGGTCGTGTCCCTTGTGTCCGTGGATGATAATGGTTCGTGGATAACCACGATTCCCCTCCTTTGTAGCTTTAAGCAATGTTTCTACTTTTGCTATCTCCCCTGATGCCATTTGCACATGTTCGTTAGGTAGCTTATTCGCTGCTTTCCCCTGTCTATCTTGCATCCAACATGTCTCGTGAGTGTTAAATTCTTCAAACCTTTTTTCCTCGTTATGTGTCCTAGAAATTTTAACGCTTTCTGATTTTATGTATAAGCGTTTTTTTTTTGTTTCCATTTTCTCTAAAACTTCATCGTTGAAAAATATTCATGAACTATGTGCCATGTTCCCCGCAGTAGGTTGCCATTTCTTTCTGCAGTAGACCAGTTGCCATCCAAGGCTACAGAACTCGGTCTGCCCTGCTATTTACCCATAGCTGGGTGGTGGGAGAAGAAGAAGATTCATACCTTTTCCTCACGGAGAATAATATATCATATATCAAGTAGATTGTAAAGAGAAAGAAAAAGATGGGCCTTACATATAATATAGAGATTACTTTGAAAGACTACCTTTAATTCACTGGGAATTGGTACTACTTCGAGTTCTTCATAGCATCAGGTCTGTTCTGTCCACTGCCACTAATGCAACACCTTATGAACTTTAATGTAAAAAAAAAAAATTGAAGAGAAAATTTATTATTTGATTATTATGTGCTTGATAGAAAAGTTATTTTATTTAAAAAAAAAAAATAAGTAATGAATTAGTTTTGCCAAAACGCCCGTTCGGCAGCGCTCCTTAAGCCTATAAATAGGAAGTTATATTCTTTTTCTTTCCCTTTTAAACCCTTTTTAGCTCTGGCTCTCAGATGGAGTCACACGTAGATAGGAAAGCTGCCGAGTAGTCGCGTTCGCCCCCTTTGACTTTCGAACTCTATAATATTTGTAGAGAGCTGTGCTAGAAAGATTTATTCTCTCAAATAATTTCCCCCATTATGAGCATTATTATATCAACAGTATAATAACACAGTAATTCACGGACGTTACAGAATGGCTGAAATGAAAAGGAATGACAAACATATTCTCTTTCTTATACCCAAAATTATATATACATCTATACACGTGTTCCACGCGGAGAATAATATATCATATATCTACACAGCAAGCAGAGTGTAAAGAGAAACAAAAAGATGGGTCTTACATATAATATGGAGATTCTTCTGTTTCTGGAGAAGCCATGTTTAGGACTCTAAATTCAAACAGGCCGGATTTATCTACTACGTCCCAGGCGAGGGTATATTCCACGAAGGGGAAACGGCGAGTTATGGCTTTTTCCAGATTGAAGACTGCGAGACGCAGTTTCTTTCTGACTGAGAAATATATATTACCAAAAGGAAAGGGTAACATATGCTTATAACCTGTAGCATTTTCTGGAGGAGGGAGAGTTAGCCTCAGCCCGGGTACTTTGGCTCAGGCTAAAAGAAAGCAACCTCTCGAAAATCGACTGAATGACTAGCCACTTTCGTCACTATACGAAGTGACGTCACTATGCAACCGTCAGGTGACCCATGTGACTATCTCGGCCAAAGGGAGATAATCACTTTCTGTATCCTAACACGCATATACACACACGAGTATATCAGACAATGCCCAAGTGGAAAGATATAACGGCATCATATGGAAAAACAGTTTAAAAGAACCAAATGATTCCTAACACAAGAATTATTACCTTTCATTTTGATTGAATTCTGGGGAGATGGTAGGGTTTCCTTTAGTGGAAACTTGGGATAAAACGAACTGGTTCAATGGTATGAAATAAATAATATATTTTTATTTTTATATTTTGTTTCATTTTATCGGAATTCTTTAATAAACCTATAATGTATACAGGACTTTTTATGAACGTAAAATTAATACTGGATTTTTTTTTATAAACTGATAATTAATCATGGATTTCTTTTTATAAAACTACAATTAATAAAGGAATTTTTGATGAGCTTATAATAAATACTGGACTTTTTATGAACGTAAAATTAATACTGGATTTCTTTCATAAATTGATAATTAATAATGGATTTCTTTTATAAACTACAATTAATAAAGGGATTTTTAATAAATCTATAATTAATACAGGATTTTTACAAACTAATAATTAATACAGGATTTTTATGAACCTCTAATTAACTAGCAGGCTTTGCACGCTTGCTATCGCTTAGCAAAGTAAGATATATTCACTACTTGAAATCTTTGATATAAACTAGCTGCCATTTTGAATATAAAAGGAAAATAAGAGTTTTACCCTTTAAACCATAAAAGCAACGATAATGGCTAGTATAATATATTAATATATATTTTTAAACTAGCATAATCTGGCAACCCTGAATCTGAGCTCAACGAAAATCGTTCCCTGCGCCTAACTTTTCTAGTGTTTTTGAATGAGCTATGAATAATTGAAATCGGACCAGTGGGAAGGAAGGAGTTGTTTAGATACACACACGCACAAACACACACACATACACTCTACTTTATATGTAAGATACAATTTTTTTTAGAAACCTATGATTAATATAGAATTATTTTGTAAATTTATAATTATCACAATTTTTTTCATAAACCTATAATTAACACAGGAATTAATAAATAAACGTATAATGAATACAGATTTTTTATAATCTTTTAATTAGTACAGGGTTGTTTTCAGCATGCTAACTTGTCCAAGATGTTAAGAATTTCGGAAAGTAAATGATAACAGCAAAATTGCAATATGAGCTCTGGTAAAAACATATTGATAACAACAAAAATTGCAATATGAGCACTGGTAAAAATGGTTGCTGAAGATATTAGGTTTATAATACCCAGAAATTCATACCCAGATGTCCTCAAGGACACATGGATATAGGCGTTGGTTAGATCCAGTGACAGGACCCAAAAAGTGTGAGTTCAATACCCAGTTAAGGCAGAGGAGAACTTTCAGAGGGAAATTAACAGAAGATAACTGATAACTGATAACTGACATCCATCAAACATGGCACGTGAAACTAGAACAGTCTACCCCAGTGAGCGAAATAAAGGGTTCAGTTCGACATTTCAACCACCTGAAGAAGGCTGGATCGTACAACGGCCGAACGTTGTAATAAATATGGCGACAAAGATGAGAACAATAGTCCGAATAATGTAAATAGTGTACATAATACCTCATCTCAGAAATATAGACAGATACTGAAAGGGCGAAACGTTGTAATAAATATGGCGACAAAGACGAGGACAATAGTCCGAATAATGTAAATAATGTACATAATACCTAATCTCAGAAATATAGACAGATACTGAAAGGCCGAAACGTTGTAATAAATATGGCGACAAAGATGATGACAATAGTCCGAATAATGTAAATAATGTACATAATAACTCATCTCAGAAATATAGACCAATACTTTCCCGTGATGGAAGTAAATAAAAATCTGGAATGTATGAAAGATGGGAAAGAAGTCCGCATTCTAATAATCTTGGTTTAATCATTTTTTTCTTCGGTTTGTTTTGCAGAAAACAACCTTTTACCTTCATGCTGAACAATAACACCTTCTTTGTTTATCAATGGTGAGCACTTATGACGTAATACCTCATTTACCAGATCAAGTTCCGAAAAATAAACATCTCATGTTTCAGAAGCTTTTAATGGACAACACCTTTCATAGGCCACCAGACACGAAGTAAGGAGTTCTAGGTGGTAGGGGGAGTCCTGGATTTATTCCAACATCCGTAGCCTCTTTTAACCAGAAATGGCAAACATCCATTTTTGTATAGCATCGTTACAGATGATAAAACTGGATTTTACATGTCAAAAGAAAAAAAAGTGTCAGTGGTTATTATAAAATAAGGTACTACTGGCAAGAGAAAAAACGAAACTCCATTAACAGGATTTGTTGCTTTCCATCTGTGGCGGGGGGATGTGACAGATTGATTTGATTTTTTATGACTTATCAACCCTTTGCAGGTTATTTAAAGCTAGAAAATATTTTTAGAGTGTAAGAATGTTTTTCGAGATAATAATGATTGTTACGGTTACTAATTCTACTGATTAATCCATAGTTGAAGTAAGAAGAGGGGGATTCATAACTTTCACAAAGGTATTTGCAAGAAGATTGTTATGGTAATTTACGTACGCGTCCATAGACTCGCCCAGCTATAAACAGGAGCAGGTACTGCCTTTTGAAGAGGGAAGTTTCCAGCAGTCAGCTCTGACAGTAGGACCGAACATTCTTGCTGTAACACTCTTGTTTTTATATGTTTGTATTACTGTTTCTGTTAATATATTTGTTTCATTCAATTCCTCTGTTTGTGTCTTTATTTCTGGCCTTAACAAGGCCACAACAAAGGTGAAACGAACCTGACATAAACTTGAACTCGGCTCCCCAATTTTCAATTCCGAGCCGTTATCCATTAAACCACCCGCCCATGTAAGCTTTCAGTTCTTAATATTTCCAAGAGATCACCCATCTAGATACTGACCAGGCTCGACGTTGCTTAACTTCGATGATCTTAAGAGAACGATGTTTCAACGGGATATAACCATAAGCCGGGGTTGGGGTGGGGAGATGAAATGAAAAATATCGTCCATTCTGAACTCTTGGAATATGGAAGGACCATTACTCCAGAGATTTATTGCCAACAACTTCACAAGGTAAACGAAGCATTACATGAAAAGTCGGCTTAAAATGCAAGGATATATTAAAAAAATAACCCCTTGAAAAAAAAAGAAGATGGGAGGGCCGTAACCATACTCCATAGTCATCAGATTTAGCAGCTGCAGGTTTCTGTGTGATTCGATTACAGTTGCATTTCATAAGTGGCAGGACATCCAGAAACAAGGAAGAAGTTAAGAACTGGCCTTGAAACATTTTTTTCAAGAAAAAAAAAACTAAAACATTTAATTAAATATGGAATCGAAACTTAGCAATCCCGTTGAGCAGCAGACGTTGAAAATAAAAATGTTTCCTTTTTTGATAAATATTATTTAGTTTTATATCCTTCTTGGTAAGTTGTCCATATTTTCCGAATAGCCAAATATTTAAATAAATTTAACGTAGGCTTCGGTTTTATATCTTTTATACAGTCATTACTTTCCGAAGACCCAAATATTTAAATAACGTAGGCTTAGGTTTTATATCCTTTCTTGTACAAAGTCATTACTTCCCGAACAGCCTAATATCTAAATAAACTTAACGTAGGTTTTTATATAATTTCTAGTAGAATGTCATTGTTTAGTTATATATTTATTTAGGTATCAAGATAAACCATCGAAATCATTGATGCATTTCAAAACGCTTTCTGTTTTTTATTTTTATTTGCACAAATTCTTCACTACATTATAATTATAGCTAGGCATGTTTTAAACATATGGTCTGGTTGCTATCCGGGACAGACGAAGTTAAATGCTTGACAAAACAGTAACAAGATACGTGGGCCTAAGATAATCAAATATTTAGTTATATATAATACGTACATAATATGCGTTATTTGCACTATATAATTTTAACAAAAATTAGTGTCGAAAGTAAAAGCGTGAAAATTACCATTATTAGTTGCTCGTATATTACGTTTCAATCTGATAATTTTGAACAAAACGTAACAAACAAATAATAAGTGATTAGCTAAAATAAAAACAAAACAAAACAAAACAATTTTATAATGAATAAAGTACATTTCCCGTGATTTTAAGACGTTGACATATCTTGAGAAAATTTATCTCTTTTCTCCTGATATATGTATTAAATTGTAGTATAGATTGTACTCTCTTAAACTGGGTTGACACCCAATCTAATAGAAGGAAAATTCTGAATTCACAACCAGCCTGAATAGTGAAGGGCTTGCGTAAGGCTATCTTAACCTTACACTGTAGTTATTCCAGCAGAACAATAGGTGCTTCTACGAACCTAATGGGATAGGACATTTATGAGAAATTATGCTTTAATAAAACTATGTATTTATTTTGTTTTAAACATTAAAAAGCGTAATGTTTCCACTCTGACAAATATATATATATATATATATATATATATATATATATATATATATATATATATATATATATATATATATATATCGATGAATGAGAACGAAAGTAATATATAAATTCCAACGTTCACAGCATTAATCCAAAAGAGGGCTCGATACCGATAGTAGAGCGATAATTATTTCCTTATTATAATTTTATCATATAGACAAAACCATTTTACTTACTACAAAAATGCAACTTGGTTTCAGTGCATTTCAACTGCACTTCGACGGGTGAGAAACGAAAATGGTTATGAACAATACTGCTTTTTTTTTCTTCTCAAACAAATGCAAAAAGAAGTGACTTTTCACAAACGGCTTGCCTACAAGCAGGATTGTTTATAACCATTTTCGATTCTCACCCGTGGAAATGCAGTTGAAATGCACTGAAACGAAGTTTCATCTTTGTAGTGAGTAAAATGGTTTTGTCTATATGATAAAATTGTAATAAAGGAATAATATAATTATATATATATATATATATAGTGTGTGTGTGTGTGTGTGTGTGAAAATGTCCACATCGAGTGGTGGCAGCCTGTTACATGCTTGAACGCAATCTGAATATATATATATATATATATATATATATATATATATATATATATATATATATATAATCCAAAGACATACTTTTTCGCTGTATCACAGATCATTAGCCAGGATCGAAACTCGACCGATTTGGCATCTGTCAGACTCTCTACATCTAAGCTATCGTATTATACTTTTAACGACGTATTTTACGCGGTATATATAAACGCTAGACTAGCAGCTAGAGCGCTCAATTCTGACGAAGAGCAATGCGTTAAATATTTTTGCAGCTGTTAAAAATTCCCTTTCTCCATAGTGCTCAATCGGCGAACGAAGCATAGTCATATATATATATATATATATATATATATATATATATATATATATATATATATATATATATATCCGATATGTGTGTAAACTATTATATAAATTCCAACGTTCACAGCATTAATATAAGAGGGCTCGATACCGATAGTAGATAATTATTTCCTTATTATAATTTTTATCATATAGACAAAACCATTTTATTACTACAAAAATGCAACTTGGTTTCATGCATTTCAACTGCACTTCGACGGGTGAGAAACGAAAATGGTTATAACAGTATTTTTTTTTTTCAAACAAATAAAAAGAAGTGATTTTCACAAAACGGCTATGACAAGCAGGATTGTTTATAAATAATTTTATATCTCATTGGAAATGCATTGAAATATATATACGTATACTTCATCTTTGTAGTATGTAAAATGGTTTTTCTATATATATGATAAAATTATATATTATATATATATATATATATAGTGTGTGTGTGTGTGTGAACTGTCCACATCAGTGGTTGAGCCTGTTACAAACTGCTTGAACGATAATATATATATATATATATATATATAATAAATACATACTTTTGCTGTATCACAGATCATTAATTCGAAAATTCGACCGATTTGGCATCTGTCAGACTCTCTTCTAAAACGTATTATACTTTTAACGTATTTTTACGCGGTATATATAAACGCTA
Source organism: Acanthosepion pharaonis (assembly GCA_903632075.3). NCBI lineage: Eukaryota > Metazoa > Mollusca > Cephalopoda > Sepiida > Sepiidae > Acanthosepion > Acanthosepion pharaonis. Next base: position 248,045 of record CAHIKZ030001923.1, on the reverse strand, counting down.
GACTAGCGCTAGAGCGCTCAATTCTGACGAAAAAGCAATGCGTTAAATAGGAGCAGCAGCTATTAAAAATTCCCTTTCTCCATAGTGCTCAATCGGCAAACGATATATCATATATATATATATATATATATATATATTATATCATATATATATATATATATTTTATCATATATATATATATATATATATCATATATATATATTATCATATATATATATATATATATATATATATATATATATATATATATATATATATATATATATATATAAAAATTTAGTTTCAAAAGGTATACTATATTTATGGCTTAAAGTGTTATCAATATCAGGGATAGGGCCTATGTAAATATCAAGGTGGACAGGCCTGACTATTACGTTTAGCATGAAATAGACTATGGCCTCTGGGTATTGAATATATGTCCACGTTTATATATATATATATGTGTGACGTAGCCATTTCCTTACAGCAGTTTTCACTTCATCATAGCATCCTCAAACTACTATCTATTTGAAAAATGTACTGAGAAGCAAACGTTATGGTGGAGGGTGAAGAAGTGAAGATTGCCGTAAGAAATTGGCTACATCGAAACTGAAAAGAAATTTTAGACAGAATAATAAAAGAAAGCAAGAAGAAAGGACTAACTTTAGTATATGAGAAAAGGAAATTGAACATAGAATACACTGTGCCAGTGTTTTACAGTGGGAAATGCTCTAAAATCAAAGCCAACAACGTGAAGAGGTTTGTGATGTTTGATAATGCCAGGGGCCAACACCTTGATTGTATGTCCCTAAGACTCAAGTAGGAGGGGAGGACTAGTACTGAGAATTGTGAGAAAGGAGGACATTTTAAATATTTAAAAACAGATGAAACATGAAATAAACACTTTATTCAAATTAAATATAAATCAGCCCTATTTATTAAGTTATGCATTAGGTATAGTATTTAAATGTAACAGTCTTGCTTATCAAAACACAGATTCACATTCACACCATCTCGTGGGACAGTTAGGCACTTGTACAATGAAGTTAAGAGACAATTTCAAATTTCAAAAACTAATTGACTTCACTGGAGACAAGAAAGTTTTTATCTGACAGTGAGTATTACATCACTAAAATTTGTAATATCTAAAATAATTACTTTTTATAAAAGATATACACCCAGGTACTGAAGAGCGATGAAAGAAAACCTATCATTTTTTGTTATTTTTTATTCTTTTCATTTTTCTTTCCTCTCTTGGGTGGGGCATTTATATATCTTCCTGTCATCCATTTGTCCCCTTGTACCTATCCTAAGCAGTGGTGTGCAGGGGTTTGGTGATTACCAGGGCCAACACCTTGATTGTATGTCCCTAAGACTCAAGTAAGAGGGGAGGGCTAGTACTGAGAATTGTGAGAAAGGAAGACATTTTAAATATTTAAAAGCAGAAGAAACATGTAATAAATATTTTCTTTTATGTGCCGTGTCCTTCAAGACGTCGGAAGTCATGGCCCTCCGCATCTTCCTGCCACTTTTATATTAATAACTTTTGTCTTTTTGTTATTTATCTGTTCTACCATCCACTTACTAAAGCTCGTCAAGTATATGACGCGTTGCATTCTTCTGATCGTCAATCTGTCCTGTTAGTAGCAGATTTACCAAGTCCTCCTTCCTCATTGCGTTCCCCAGACATTTCAACTGCCTTTTCCTGGTGTTCGGTCCTTTGTATCCTCAGTATCTTTCTGTAGAACATCATTTCTGTTGCTTCAAGACTGTTCTTCATCTTTGAAGAGATTGTCCAGCATCCTCTGACTTTATTCAAATTCGATATAAAATAAATTTTTATTTCATACTTTTATTGGATGCCCTCATGTTACGAATGCCCCGGGCCATCGCATCCTCTGCCCCACTTCTACACGCTGCTGTACAAAGGATTAACCCAAGTCCTCGAGTCATGTTCTTAAATAGCCTTGTCAAATCAAGGCTTTCATATTGATGTCATGCATAGAATCAAACCCATTTTTTAATATCTAAATGTCAACTGCATATAACCGTTTTCTAACATCAATGGTTAAAAATGGAGAAGATTTCTTAAGGATTATTGCAGGGATACGATCAAGTCTACATCTTTTGTGAGGATCCAGTTTAGAGATTATAGCAGAAACCCTGGATTACAGAATTATCTATGATAATAATTCTTTTGCTACATGTAATTAATAATTCTGCTTTTTTTCATCATTAAAAGTAAAAGAAAATTAACAGGAAACAAAAGTAAGAAAAAAAAACGTATTAACAACTCAGTAATTACTTATAAAATATTGTTTTCCTAGTAACACGAGACATTTTCACTTTGAGTTATGCCCCTTGTAGCAACAGCATAAATACATTAGGTGGACCAGTTTGCGTAACCGATGAATATGTTAAGTGACACTGCATTTTATGTTGTTGAGTTTACTTTCCTTCCTCTTCATCCAATTAAAACACACCACTCTCGGCCGGTCATGTGACACGTCCAGTCACTAAAACTCAGTCTGTACAGTTCTGGGGTAGAGACCGCCAAGACATGCTTTCCTGACACATGAGTAAAATATAGTCTCTTGCAACATGATGTACTGAACTTGTGAGTAAAGAGAGGTTTTTGTAACATCCACTTGCTTTCCTTTTCAGGGTTTGAGTGAAGGTATGTAACACTGTTATATAGGAATAAAGTGTCGCTGCTGACACTTGGGTTTCAACATAGATAGCCGGTAAGCAAACATAGGCGATCCCATTATTGAACTAAGTAGACCACGTGACCATAGAGAAAAGGCATATATGGGATATATTCGAATCGCTATTTCTACACTATCCTCTATTACTATAAGGACCGCTATTCTCTACTCTATTCACTATACTCTTTTTCTATACGGTGGTTACTTTTCGAGCGAGTATTATCGAGCAAGTACCATTGATGCGATTCATATTCGAAGGCGTCTGACACCAGTATTGTTCAATGGCGTAGTATAGTTGTATCTGCGAAAATGGCAACGATTATTCTTTAGAGTCACAAAAACAGATTTCTACATTTATAGTGATTCCTTTCCAGAAAATAATAAAAAAATTATCTGCTGACTTCTCACTTGCCGTCTTTATTTTAAATGTTTGGTTGACAGCAAATACTACAAGGGTCGCCTATATATATTTGGTAAACCCAGCAATATTATCGAACAGAACATGAAATAGGAAGAAAACTTTTCATGACAAAAGAAAGATTATGATGCGCCAGGCGCAATGTAAAAAATAGAGATAAAAATACCACGAATGCAGATATAATAAAACAAAGAAGACATTTGAAGAATTTAGCACGACAGAAAAACTTCCATTTAATATTGCGTGATCGACAATTAACATTAACTTAATGTGCAGGTAAACAGTACAAAACATTATATACGTATATATATACTTGTCTCAAAGCAAGGCTTAAAACAAGTAAATGCTCGGACAAACTAAATTTCTTGGTTCCGCCGGGTGTAACCTTCACGGCTAGGACACGCCATGCCACTTACATTTTAGTAAACCACCCACATTCCCTCCGTATTCCATCGGCGGGAAGTGAGTTCCAATCGAACAATTTCTTGCCACAAACCACTGCCCCATCCTGGGTATGACGATAAACTACATCCGCGTCCTGGGTAAGACGATAAACTACATCCACGTCCTGGGTATGACGATAAACTACATCCGCGTCCTGGGTATGACGATAAACTACATCCGCGTCCTGGGTAAGACGATAAACTACATCCGCGTCCTGGGTAAGACGATTTAACTACATCCACGTCCTGGGTAGGACGATAAACTACATCTGCGTCCTGAGAAAGACGATAAACTACATCCGCGTCCTGGGTAAGAAGATAAACTACATCCGCGTCCTGAAAAAGACAATAAACTACATCCGCGTCCTGAGAAAGACGATAAACTACATCCGCGTCCTGGGTAAGAAGATAAACTACATCCGCGTCCTGAAAAAGACAATAAACTACATCCGCGTCCTGAGAAAGACGATAAACTACATCCGCGTCCTGGGTAAGACGATAAACTACATCCACGTCCTGGGTAGGACGATAAACTACATCTAACAGCTCAGACCTCTGATCAGGAGGTTTTGGGGAGCGTGAAACGACTTCTTAATTGATGGTGTTCACAGGTCGACCCTGACCTGGGGTGGTAGCACCTGTTAGGGTGCAGCTATGGGTAAATAGTTAGCCCCTGAACTGGGGTTAAAACACTATGAAAGTATAAAAATAACTTTTAATACCAGCAATACGTTTATGTAAAAAAAATTACCAGCAATAGATTTTTTAAGAAAAAATTATTACCAGAAATACATTCTTGAAAAAATATTAACAGCTATATATTTTTGGAAAAAATATTAACAGGTATATATTTTTGGAAAAATATTAACAGCTATATATTTTTGGAAAAAATATTAACAGCATTACATTTTTAAAGAAGTAAATAACCCATTGAGGTTGATATGCCGTAAAACAAAACAAACAAACGAAAGGAATAACTGCTCCGTGGTACAGACTCCCAAGAGGATATTTCCTCGATCACTACAATCTTAATCATCTCAAGTTTAGAGTCAATCGTTATCTTCCCCTCCTATCCATATAAACTATCGCTTAACGCAACCCTCCAGCTCGAATGGGCCCGGACTTTGTACAGGGTAAACCTTACTGTAAAAAAGAGAGAAAAACAAAGAAAAATATTTAAGAATAAAATTGAAGAAAATGATCATTTGATAATTTTAAGCTCAAATAACAGCTGAAAAGTGATTTTAATTTTATCAGAAATGCCTATATATATTTTTTTAGTTCCCGCCTTTTTTTACTAGTCACATTATCTATAACGAGACAAATACGTAATCTGAAATTCTCGTGCAAATGACAGGTGAATATAATCGGATTTCGGTCGGCATATTTGAAACACTGCCACAGGATTTGAAAGGAAGGAAAAAAATGTGTCTTTTGATAGAACTGGAGCATTTGTCAGTTTTTTTTATTTATTTATTTTTCGCTTAGAAAAAAGAAGAAAAAAATGATTAAACAATGTGGAAATCAGAACACATAATCTGTCAGTTAAATTTCTTGAATTAATATTTATTGCATTTTAACGATTTCCCAAACTTTCGACTTGCATTTCTCAATGTCTTCACGTGATAATGCATCGAGTCGTTTCTTAATTCATACCGTGGCCGAGTGGTTAGAACGTTTGCATTCTGACAATGAAATCCGGGTTCGAATCTCACCATGGTCGACTTGTCAGGACGGAGACCTCCTGATATTATCGCACTGGAGGGGGATCGATCCCAGCGTGCGGCACTTTTGAAAAGTATTTGACAAACCATACCAAGCATTGTGAGTGAAATTGGGTTAGACGGTACACTTGGGGGCCGTCGATAGCTGTGCTAGCATGAAGTTACAAGTCATCGTGGCCGAGGGCTTCAGCGTGCTTGTCTTCCTCAAACTGTTGATCACGCCCTTTCCCAAAAACTGCAACTAAGGTATGCTCAGAATAGTTACATTATAAACCACAGGCTCTGTGGGTGTTGAATAAACACAAAATGCGCCTGAGCAAGCGTCTGAAATAGGGATTGGCTAGCCACCCTAGCAGACGGATATCCTCGAATAAAGGTGGCCAGGTGGTTAGAACGGAGACTTTTTTTAACAATTTTTCTAGAAAGGTAAAGAGTTTACATCAGCAAAGCATCATTGTTTTTCACGTTAAAACACCGGTTACGATTACCGAAGTTAAGCAACGTCGAGCCTGGTCAATAACTAGATGGGTAACCGCTGGGGAATACCAGGTTCTATTAGCCTGTATGTGCGGGTGGTGTAAGGAATAACTGTTCGGAATTGAAAATCGGTGAGAGTTCGTTATCTACACTTACGCGCAAATACCCTTGAATCCACCTCTTCTCACCCCTAGCTATGGGTTAATTAGTAGAACTGGTATCAGTAAATCATTATTATATCCAAAAACATTATTACAACCTAAAACTATGTTTCCGGTTGTAAATTTTGACAAGGCGTAAAAAGATATCAATCAATTAATATTATTTAGTATTATTTAGAAAGAAGGCAAAAAAATCATAAAATTTCACAATTTATTTAAATTTGCTCTTAAGACAATTTTTTTTTTTCAGGTGATTCCTTTGATGTGCAATATTCGGATTAAGTTAATCCGTTTGAACCGTGTGTTAGGAAAATAGAAAGAAAACGACATCCTTATATATTTTTGTTATGGAGTGGTTTCACAGTGGAGGCTTGTATTTGTACTAAGTCGGTCGTAAAATAGGTTCGACGTACAAAACGTTAGGAACTTCATATAATTGGTAATGACGCAGAGAAATCTAGTGGTGGTCGCTGATACTTTAGTGTCCGGCATCGACTGACTGACCCACTGAGCGACGGTTTTTAGTCACCCCCACCACGAGGGCATCATGTGGCACAAGGCCGGTTTAACGTGGGTTCTCCGAGCCCGTGGGCTCGGCCAAAAATATGCCCTTTGAACCCGTATGAACGGGTTCAGGGTCGGTTTACCTCCCCGAAAAAGAATCCGCCCTTCGGCGTAGCCTCGTTCGGGTTCCTCCCCGCCCGAAGACAGAGAGTTCAGCCGATCAGCCGGTCCCGAGTTCAGACTGAACTCCGATCGACCCACAGAGCGACTGTATATTTATTGTATCGAAAAATACAATTGTGGCACAAGGCCTGAAAAGGGGAGGGGTTGAGGCTGGTCTTCACTGACTATCCTATACTTAGCTAATCCGATTCACGACCCATTCACTCATTATAATTTGCCCATTGACCACAAGAACTTATCCATCACCAATCAATCCTCCTTACACCATAATACCACATCCTTACAAGGGGGGGGGAACCTACAAAACGCGCCTCATGCCAAATAATCTCATAATGAAGGATGAGAGGGGAGGGAGATGAACCCAATTAACATAAATCAAATTTAACATAACAGATGCTAGTAGGGCCCGTCCAACCCTCAAAAACAAAGAAGCCACTGTATTCTGCCGATGGGGCAAAATCAAGAAGCTCTCTCGCAAAGGGAGTGAGACTAGGATAAAAAATCGTACGGGCATGGGAGAATATAACGCTGACCCAGACGAGATACAAGTGTGGGGGGGGAACAAACTGGGGAGGCTGTGAATCTCAAACTGGATCATAACCAAAGAAGTGGTCAGGAACAGGCCGGGAACAACACTTATTCACATTAACTAGGTACACAAAAACTTGTCTAACCTAACCAGGGAGGGCTCCTCAGGAAACCATCCCCCGATGCGACGTAAACTTGACCTAAAAAAAAAATCAAGGCTAGCCCTGTTTAAACGAACCAAGCTCGCCTCAGTCACCCACCTTTCGCTGAAGACTGTCGAATGCAACCGTTTTCTATCAGTTCTAATCTTCATCTTGAGCTGATGCTCAAAGAATCGGATTAGATCCTGATAAGAAAGGCGGTTGCCTCGCAAGACTTCCTCCTGTCGCGTCGTCCAAATCCCCATTCGAGCCGTGGCTAGCAGCGTCAGAAACCGCATCCGTTTCACCCCGGAATACGGGGGCGACACAGTGTCACACGCGTATGTGCGATCAATGGGCACAAGCTTTTCGGGAGCGAGTAGAGCCGTCAGCTCGCCGACATGGTCCCATAGGGGGCGGACCCGGGGACAATGGTAGAAGGTGTGCGAAGCCGTTTCTTCTAAACCAAGGTCACACCGTTCACAGACTGGCAAATCCGCAAAACCCCATATGAAGACCTTGTCATTGAGAGGCAGCCGATTCCGAGCCAATCGCCAGGTAATCGAAAACTCAGGTTACTGAGATAATCCGCCGCTGGCGCCCAAGACCAGTAAGAGCGAAACTCCTCCTCCGACAACTCGAGATTGTTCACTGTGATTTTTCCTTCGCGACCCCTCCACTAACAAACGATAGAAAACCTTCCTAGGCCGAGAAAGGTCACTGGACCAAGGGACAGCCAGCAAGGCCGACCGACACTCGCGAAGGAAAACCGATTGATCCCGGGGTTTACAATGGCGCTCACCCACTGAGCGACTGACTTGTTACTCTTACTACTCCTACTTATAGGTGGGAGAGTCTATTAACTATAGAATAGATGTGTTCCACTATAACAATTTTCTAAACATTTAATAAAACCTCGCGAAAAAGGGTTTTGCAGACTTTAGTTGGGTTTGAATTTATAGAATCCATTTAGCAGTCGATGGGTGCAACATTGATACGGGTAACATTCTGTGGAATTGGTTTGCTTCGGTTCGGTTGATTTTGTTTAGTGGCATATCAAAACCTCTATGGGTTATTTACTATCGAAATCGAAATATACTGAACACAATTTTATGTCTCTGACTCAATATATTCATCTAAACATATTTTGAACGCAATTTTATGCCTTCAACTACAGATGTTTTGTACATAATTTTATAAAGGATAAACGTCTGTTTTATAGATATATAGTTTGGTTTGTTGATTTTTTTTAATGGTATATCAACCTCTATGGATTATTTAATGCCGAAATCTAAATATTTTAGACACAATTTTATGGTTTCAGGTATATTTTTTGAATCTAATTGTAGACCTTCAACTAAAGATCAAATGTATTGTTGGTCATTTTGCTTTAAAATTGTATTGTTTGTAATTTTTGTATGAATATGTATTGTTGGTATTTCACTACAAATATGTATTGTTGGTAATTTTATATAAAAATGTATTGCTGGTATTTTTACTATAAGAAAGTGATTTTATACGTGCATAGTGTTATGATTTTGTTGTAGCTGGGACCCTGTCAGGAGTTATCATCCGGACTTTGGTGGATTAACACGTGGTACTATACTTCTTAAAACTTCTTATCTCCCGATCAGAGGCCTTGTTGCCGGATATAGTTTATCGTCCTATCCAGAACTCATCCTTTAGAAACAATTTCTCTTAAATTATTTGTTATTTGCTACCCATGGTGGATGCAAAACAAAATGGGCTATTCATTTTTTTTCGAGTATTATATAATCCAATATGACGTCAGGATCAGGGGCGTAAATTTAGCCGATTAGCATGCGTATTATATTTACTCTTTGCCAAATCCTTTAGGTTCGTCCGAGCACTTTCTTTGGAGGTAGCGGTAGAGATGCGAACGGCTTTTTTCTACATATTCTCATAATTTGCACCCCTTGTTCACAACATATTCTCATAATTTGCACCCCTTGTTCATTACATATTCTCATAATTTGCACCCCTTGCTCACTAAATATCCTCATAATTTGCCCCCTTTACAGCCTCATTCAGTAACCTGAATGAAGTTGTAAGGGGTGCAAATATACACTGACATGACAAAAGTCATGAGTTAGTTGTTTTGAGGGACACTTGAGCTTTGTATTGGAGGAACTATTGTTTAAAGAACAACTAACTGCTGACTTTTGTCATGTTAGTGTATATCCATATAATAGACTTATTGCCATTAAGGTTTGCATTAAACATTATTTTATTGGACACTGGACTTTTTCCTTGATGCTTAATGTGCAGCAAATCATTTAAAATGCATATACATAATACATATTTACACAGAAACTTCCCGTTCTGGGTATGACGTTAAACTACATCCGTGTCCTGGGTAAGACGATAAACTACGTCCAACAGCAAGGCCTCTGATCAGGAGGTTTTGAGGAGCGTCGAACCACCTTTTAATTGCTGTCGTTCCCACATCCATCCTGATCCGGGGTGGTAGCACCTGTTAGGGTCCCAGCTATGGGCAAATAGTTGACACCCAAACTTGTGTAAAAATAGGTTTTAATAACAGAAATACTTTGTAATAAAAAAAATATTACCAGCAATAATTTTTGAAGGAAAAATTATTATCAGCAATACTTAAAAAAAAGAAATACTAACAATACAAACAGCTATAATTTTTTTGAAAAAAATTATTACCAGCTATAGATTTCTTCAAGGAAAAATATTCCCAGAAATAGATTTTTGAAGAAAAACACATTACCAGCAATAAAAATTTTGTCGGCATTAAATAAGCCATTGAGATTGATATGCCGTAAACCAAACCAAACCAAACCAAACCAAACCAAACCAAACCAAACCAAACCAAACCAAACCAAACCAAATAAAACAAAACAAAACAAACAGAAACTTCAACGTGGTGTGATGGTTAACACACTTGTCTCGCTAAATCAATTATGAATGAGTCGAGAGTTCGATCCTTACTGAATGTTCCAAACACGGCCATATGTTATATCTAAGACTCCCTCAGAAAGCTACCGTAACATACATATTTTTAAGAGTCAGATCAGACCAAAATTGGAGTATTGCTGTCATATTTGCGTTGGAGCTGCCGAATCTCCACTTTCCTGTTTGACAGCGTTCTTTTTTTCCAGCTATGGGTAAATAACGGGACAGACTGGGTTCTATAGCCTTGCATGGCAACTGGTCTACCGGAGAAAGAAATAGCAGCCTACACGCGGCCTTGTGGGCGATGACTTATTTTCTAGCCTACAACCATTTTCCCAAAATGACGCTATGTAGAATCCTGGCACAATTTGTCTATTTATTCAACAATATATATATATATATATATATATATATATATATATATATATATATATATATAGAGAGAGAGAGAGAGAGAGAGAGAGGAGAGAGAGAGATTTTAGATAGATAGATAGATAGATAGAGAGATACAAAACTCTCATCAACAGACTAATACGGGAGAGGGGTGGTCTGTTAAAGCCGATTGTCCGTAAATGGGAATTCATGAGTTATAAAACCACTATAGTAAGTACCAGTAGTTATGATCATAATGTAAATGCAATATAAATGTATATATGGCATAAAATAAATATAAACTTAATAAATATATTAATCAAAACAACAATAATAATAGATTTGTCACAGCTACTTTCTAATGTATCGTACTTTATATACTGTACACCCATCTTTGTTTTCAATTGAAAGGCCCGCTACTGCCGCTAAGTGTTCACTTTGAGGACTAATACGACTCTTCCGCTAAAACCGCAAATTTTAAATACATCGCTGACGATTTGGAAGTTTATTTTTCTTGCAGATTTTTTACTTTTGCCTGCAGATTTTGTCTGTTGTATCCGAAGTCCGTTGATGGGAGGTTTGTCTCTCTCTCTCTCTCTCTCTATATATATATATATATATATAATATATATATATATATATATATATATATATATATATATATAGACAAATATATATATATATATATATATATATATATATATGTGTGTGTGTGTGTCTATTTGGCAAATCACTTTTTATACAAGTTTCATTAAAAAGATGATGACAAGATGATGACAAGATGATGATGACAAGATGATGACAAGATTTCTGCGGTTAATTTTTTTTTATTTAATTTTCTTTCTATTTTTTTTTATCTCCATGATTTTTTTCTATTTAATTTTATAACTATAACCTTAAAGGCACCGTGGAGTAATGGACAGAGGCTCGGATTCAGGAATCGGAGAGCCGAGTTCGAATTCCATTCAAATCTATTGCATTCGCTTATGTACTAATACGCTTGTGGAAGGTATGAATCCTCTTCTTTTCCCCCATCTATGGGTAAATAGCAGGACAGACCGGGTTCTATAGCCTTCGATGGCAACTGGTGTGCCGCAGAAAGAAATGGCAACCTCCCGCGGGAAAAAAATCTGCCTCGTCAGTCATGTATCGAAAGATACATGATAGCCTAAGCGTGTATCACGAATGGCACATAACTGACCTGAACCACAGACCGATCATCAAAGATATGTCGTAATTTGATATAATTATCCAATTATTCCAAAATTATGTATGTATCAGCTTTACTAGCTCGTCTGATGACGATATTAAAATTTCTTTTTAATTCTTTAGCGGCAATTTTGAGGTATTTCTTTTGATGATTTTTATTTTGAAATTATGCATCATTTTTTATTTTTTTTATCGTGAATTATATATATATATATATATATATATATATATATATATATATATATATATATATATATATATATATATATTACCTTAGAATGATTTCTAATCTCACATAGACACAACGAAATCCGAAAAAGTACGGAACTGTACGGGACATTACGAAACATTACGAAAGAGTTTTTTCCCTTCGTTGCAAAAAAAAAAGCCATTAGATAGATATTATCTCTCCGATAAACAAATAAATTCAATATGACTCGATTACTTTTTGGATGAGAAAACTTGAGTCTTATACACACAGAATTAAGATATTTTCCGGAGACATTTCTTTTCTTAAGACAGTAAACGAATTGCATAAAATCGTTACAGAAGGCAAGTGTCTATTATTACGACCCGCCTTTATGTCTTTGTCGTCAACATTTTTGCTGAACACTTTCACCAACAGGAATTTGGCAGAGAAGTGTTTCTAATTTTATTCACATCGCATTGCCATCTAAAGTTCTTTTGCTGTTGTTTCTTTTTATAAATAGCACCATATATATATATATATATATATATATATATATATATACACACACACATATATATATATATATATATATATATATATATATATATATATATAAATTTTCGAGTAATCAGTGATTGACCTGTACCTTGAAATTTTATTAACCTTTCATTCTGATCTTTGACACCAATTTTGAACCGTGTTATTGTCACACGCAAGCTGATTAAACTAATCAATGGCGGGTGTCTTCTTATATCCTTTCTCTCAGTCAGACATATTGCCAGTGGAAGAGAAGCTGCCATCGTTACCGCTGAAAACGGTTGCTATCTCAAGGAATGAGACATTTTATTTTATTTTAAACAATTTCAATGATTTTTTTTAAGGGAATGTTGTCAAATATATATGGATATTTGTCAATTCACTTTAAGCAAGGCTTTGGGTGGTTGATTTTGTTTAGCGACAAATCAACACCTCTATGGGTTGTTTAATGTCGAAATCTAAATATTTTGAATACCATTTTATGCTTTCAATTATAGATACTTTATATATAATTTTATGCTTTCAAGGTAAAGTTGGGCTTTTTATAGATATATAATTTTTAGATCATAAATTGTATTGTTGGTAATTTTACTATAAAAATGTATTTTTATATTTTTCTAGTGTTGCATTGATTGTCGTTTTACTATAAAAATCTATTGTAGCTCATTTTATTATAAAAAGCTGATTTCTGTTAGAGACCCCCAACAGAAATCAGCATTTTATAATAAAATGAGCTTCAATTTATTTTTAAAAAAAAAACCATCTTCAGGCATTCTTGGCATCCTATATGTTGATATTACCTCTAAAGATATATATACAATATATATATAAAATTCGTGTTATTAAAGGTTAGGTACATCTTAGATAGGGTCCCAGCTATGAGATTTAACAGAGATCCCCATTTGCCCAATAAAATACCCTAACAGGTGCTACCACCCCCTGTTTTGGTGGGCTCAAACAACATCAATTAAGAGGTGGTCCCATGCTCCTCATAACCTCCAATCTGCCGGATGTAGTTTATCGCCATACCCAGGATGCCAAGCATGCCACTGAGATGCAAGGGTTTACTGAGAATGAAAGAGAATGAAAAGACTTTAGAAGGAATAAGAAACTCAATCCTAAAAAAGGAGCTAATCTATTACTGTTCAAAAAAATGGCGAGTTGCGTGAATTGAGCACGAAATGATAATAATATAAATAAAAACTTCAGAGTATAGGCGGAGACGTTAGAAATATAGAGTAGACTTTAGAAGCAATTGGAGACTCAATCCTAAACAGGAAACAAAGGATCCTCTAGTCCTGACCAAAAGAGCGGTAAGGATTGATCGACGAACCCAACTATTCCTATTCATTTTTGGACGTGTTATTATCACTTCTTCTTCTTTGATGTTTTCCTTGATGACATAGGCGATCACGGCTCTCCACAAGTTCCTATCTTTAGCAGCTCTTAGTAAATTTCGTCCTTTGTTTCTGTTGCTTCAAGACACTTCTTCACCTATAAGAAAGTTGTCCTCTTTTTGCTACCATATAAGGATGACTGATTTCACGTAACGGGACTTTTTCTTTGTTTCTAACATTTTTTTCTGTTTCTTAATACTTTGCTTTGCTTGTGGAAAACATCTTTGACTTTTCCAATGTGACTTCGAATTTCAGTAGCAGACTTGCCGTCCTCTGTTAAAACACTTCCCAGGTAATTAAATTTTGCGCATTTGTTTGATTTTGGTACCTCCGATTTGTAATTTGCATGTTGGGTTCTTCCTTTTGCCAAAAACTATGGATTCCGTCTTCTTGAAATTAATGTTTAATCATTTCTTTTCGCAAGATTTATTTTATAAAAAATACAAATGTAGCACAAGGCCGAAAAGGAGGAGAATTGGGTTGAGGCTGGTCGTCACTTACTATCCTATGCCTAGCTAATCAGATTCACGACCCATTCATTCGTTACAACTGACACATTCACCAAAAGAACTTGTCCGTCAGTATTCAATCCTCCATATGCCATAACACCTCATGCACTCAGGGGACCTACAAAACGCACCCCATAACAGAAAATTTTCATGGTCTTATACTGGTATTTTTACTATAAGAAAGTGTTTTTATATGTGTTATGATTTTGTTGTTGGATTCAATACATAAAAATCCATGGATGATATACAATGAGACGGGAGGGATGAACCCCAAAACAAAACTAAAATATCAAAACAAACAAAATAAGGATAACTGATATTAGTTGGCCCCGTCCACCCCTCAAAAATTTAAGAGGCCGCCATTTCTTTTCGTTTTCCTTCACTATCTTCTGTAGGATTTTTTGTAGTTACCTTTCTGTATCTTCTATCAACACTTGTATCGGCATATTTTATGTTGTTAAGATAGTGGCCGCCAATAATGAATCCTGGCAAGACTTGTGTTCCACTGAGAATCGTGTCACTGTATAGGTTGAATTAATTTCATAAGAGTGACATTTTTCAGGAGGTACATTTACTAATTTCAAAAGGGAGTTTTTCAGTAGAGAGATTTATCAATTTCAAAAGAGAGACATTTTTAGGGGGTACATTTATTTATTTCAAAAGTGTCTTTTTTCAGTAGAGACATTTATTAATTTCAAAAGAGAGACATTTTTCAGGAGAGACATTTATTTATTTTAAAAGAGTCGTTTTCAGGAGAGACATTTATTAATTTCAATAGAGAGACTTTTTCAATAGAGAGATTTATTAGTTTTAAAAGGGAGACTATTTCAGGAGAGACATTTATTAATTTCAAAGAAGTAAAAAAAAACAATCTCCTTCAAATTAGCATCCTCTGAGTGCCGTGGACTTCTTGTAGCGTTCCAGCCACTCAGTGAAGGCCCCATGTCATAGCCTCCTTCACCTTTTCAATATCTAAAACTGTGGAAAACTCCATTATACCTAAAGAATAATGAGGGGAATACCACTTCCAAATTTTTTAATATTCGACGCGGAATCTTTCAAGGAGAATCCCTGAGGCCCCCTTCCATTCTGTCTGTCCTTAATCACCTTTTCACATGAACTAAGTAATAACTAGGGATACAAATTAAAAAATAGAATGTTTTTAATCACCTATTTTACATAGATGATAGTAAACTCTTTGCCAAAGACGAAAATGAGTTGAGTGGTATCCTTAATACTGTAAAATTTTTCAACGATGACATCGGTATAGATTTCGCATTAGATAAATGTGCAAAAGTAACATTCAAGAAAAAGATAATTACAGAAACACACTCAATAAATCTAGATTTTGTCACCGACATTAGAGAACTGGAACAAGAAGAAGCCTATGAATAACTAGGAGTCAGCGAAGAACATGGAATACAGCATGTCCAAATGAAGGAGAAAGTAAGAAAAGAATACGACAGGCGTGTGCGTCTGGTGTTGAAAACAGTTGAATTCATAAAACAGAATATCAGCCATAAACACAATGTAGTTTCAACATCTTTTATTTGACTATAGCTGACATTAAGCGAATGGATGTCAAAACGAGAAAGCTTTCCACTTGCCACCGCATGCGTCATCCTAAGACTGATGTTGATCGTCTGCATGTATCCAGATCCGAAGGAGGTAGAGGATTAGTTCAACTAGAACTGTCTTACAAAAGCGCAACGCTCAGTCTTCAAAGATACATGGATTCTACAGAAGACGGGATGATGATCTGTGTCAGAGAAAATGAAAGAAATAAACTTTATTCAGTAATAAAGGAAATTTCAAGTGAGCGAAGAAGTGCAAATAAACCATAATACACCTACTGACAATGAGTTGAGTGGTATCATTAATACTGTACAATGTTTCAGTCATGATATCGGTACAGATTTCGGATTAGATAAATGTGCAAAAGTAAGATTCAAGAAAAAGAGAATTACATTCAAAAGATCTAGATTTTGTCACAAAGATTAGGGAACTGAAACAAGAAGAATTCTATAAATCTCTCGGAGCTGGCGAGGTTTTATTTTTGCATCACGAGACCAAAGCTTGCTAACTAGAAATTACCAAGCACACACAATGAAAAACTGTGTTAAATCTAAGTGCAGATTCTTTGATAACTATCCAGAGACAATTGGCCAACTTGCATCAGGTTGCACAGTGTTCGCACCCAATGAGTATAAAACTCGGCCTGCTAGAGTTGGCCAATATCTACAGTCGAAAATATGACTCTTTTACAGGAAGGGAATTGCAAGAAACTGGTAGGAACATCACGCAGACCCCGTTGTAGGGATAGGTCCTGTAACAATTGTATGGGACTTTTACAATAAACACAGGAAAAAACAAAGCTAATTGTCGAGAGATAGTGATCAAAGACCACAAAAACGGAATGTGTTTTCTTTTCACTTGGCAGTCCCTGCAGAATATAATGAAGTTTTTTGAAGCTCTTCAAAAAACTATTAAAATACAAGGATATTGAAATGGAAATCTCAAAAATGTGACACATGAGGACATCAGTAATTCCATTTGTAGTTGGAGACCTCAGATTGATTGGAAAAGGATCTGATATATTCTTTAAAGGGATTCCTGCCTTAAAGAAATACAAAAAATGGTACTTTCAAATACCGTTCACTCATTACGAAATTCTTTATCGATGTAAAATGTGTGTGATTTTAGGATTTTCTTTTTGTTTTCATTTTACAAAACTAATCAATGGAAAATGTCATGGAGACATTTCTGATCTTAGGTCTCTGGTTGGGCCCCGGAAGGAGTATACAACAGAAATAAAAACCAGTAATAATAATGATACTAAAGAGAAGGACGCGACTTAAGAAAAGAAAAAAGTTTGACGATGTTAAACAATATGTCGTCATATTTGTCTTCTTAAACATTGGGAAACACTGGGTTATTTCTTTTCTTTTTCTTTTCTTAAATGACGCTCTTCGTTTAAGAGTTACGCCTATCATTTTGAATAATAATAATAATAATCTCTATCTATAAAAGGCAGGATGTGTGTGTGCGTGTGTGTAACGAATGAACGGCCGCAATTTTCGGCGGATTTGCACCAAAATTTACATGCACATTTTATTTAAGGATTGTTTTGATTTTCATATCAAAAATAGTTCTGTTTAGGAATATTGTCTTATATAGTGCAGAAAACTGTTTGAAATTTGCATTTTACTTGGCCTTCAACAAGTTGGCATCTATTTGTAAAACTTTCCTTGACTATAACAAGCCAATTTAGGAATGAAATGTTCCTTTAAAAATTTTGTTTTAAATGTTTCAAGTAGTGAATCTATCTTATTTGCAAAGCGATAACTAGCCGGCGAAACCTGCAAATAATAAATAAATGCTAAAAGTTTGTGTTAATACAGTTACTGTGATGCAATTCCAGAAACAATTGATCATATTGTATCAGGTTGCACGATATTTAGGCATTTTGCGCACCCATTTCGAAAGGGATTCCAAGTTAATGGCCGAATTACGTCGTCAGTCGATCATTCTGTCCTGGTAAAGAAAAAAATATCGGTAATCAGTTAATATTTGAATTAATGTATTTTTACATTATGCACAGTCTAATATCAAATAACTTATAATATAAATAATAATGCACAGGATCAATGCTTGCTTACTAGAAATTTCCAAACAAACACACTGAAGAATTTAGCTAACCTGAAATGCAGTCTGTGATGAATATCCAGAAAGAATTGAGCATATTGTATCAGGTTCTACGGTCTTAGTTTTCGAATATAAAATCGGCCTGACAGGGTGGGCCTTTATCTTAAATGGAAAATTTGAAACTTTTACGGAAAGGAAACTGTAAGAAATTGGTGCAAACATCACCCAGACCCAGTTAGAGAGATAGGATCTGTAACGATTTCATGGGACTTTACAAGACACACAGACAGAACAAATCAAATCTAATCGTCCAGACGTCGCGATCAGAGACCGTGAAAACAGAAAGTGTTTAGAGGACCGTGTGGCTTTGCGTGTTGTAGTATTTGGAAACACGTGCGTTTATTTCCTGCTAGAAAGGTCCAACTACAAGAAAATGGCGGACTCTAGTTGTCCAACCGAAGATAAAAGGAAAACGAACAAGACCGATATATATATATATATACGAACAAATATATGTATTAAACAACACAATTTTACAATGGACATAGACATAGACATTTGCGTGTTTATGAATATTTGAATGTTCGTACCTACGTGTATGTGTGTATAATGTTCATGGCGTCTCCCACAAATGGGAAGACACGGATCTTCTAAGAGAGCTTACATTGTAGTCGCTGAAATGAAGAAATGAAAAAAGAGTGAACGAGGCGAGAAGTCGCCCAGTATTTATAGACTAGGGAGAGTGACCTCTAGTGACAATTAGGGAATTAAGGAGGAGCTAACTCCAAGTTTTTTTTATTGACATGTCACTGCCTGAAGACTGTAATGTATCTCTGAAGATCTTCAACAAACTATCAAAATACAAGGATCTTGAAGTGGAAATCTAAAAAATGTGACGCATGTGGACATCAATAATTCCAGTTGAAGCCTGCAGATTGATTGGAAAAGATTCCGATAGACTCATTGAAAGGATTCCAGGTAGCCCATGCCTTAAAGAAATACAAAAAATATGGTATTCACAAGCACAGCTCACACCTTACGAAGGGCTTTATCAATGTAAAATGTGTGTGTTCTCAGGTTCAAAAAATGCTTAGTGGAAAATGTCTTAATGACATTTTAATGCCTTAGACTGGAACCCGGGAGGAAATGAACATAAATCAGAATTCAAAGGAAATACTACTACTACTACTAATAATAATAATAACAATAATAATAATAATTAGTATAATATATATATATATATATATATATATATATATATATATATATATATAATTATTCTTAAATAATAATAATAATTACTATTACTATTTTCATTATTATTATTATCTTCAATTAAGAATCCAAATACAAGAATCTTAAAGTGGAAATTTTAAAAAAAATGTGGCACATAAAGTCATCAGTAATTCCAGTTTTGGTTGGGGTCCTCCCTTGATTGGAAGAGGGTTTCGATAGACTGACTGAAGGGATTCCTGGTAGCCCATGCCTTAAAGAAATACAAAAAAAAAAATGTTTTCACAAATACAGCTTACACCTTACCAAGCGCTTTATCTATGTAAAATGTGCGTGCTTTTAGGTTCAAATGGAAAATGTCATGATACCATTTCTGACCTTAGATCTCTAGTTGAGACCCAGTAGAAATCAAAGAAAATAATAATAATAATAATAATAATAATAATAAGAAGAAGAAGAAGAAGAAGAAGAAGATAATAATAAAATGATAATAATATTATAAATAATAAAATATATGATAACCATACCAAGCATCGGCTCCGGTTGTCCCTTTTGTGGTTGACGCACACGGAACTATTTACAGGAATCGTTCTTTTATAGAACGCCATAAACATATCCGGATTAAATTTTTAATTTCTATGGAACAGCTCACGTGCTGAGGAAAGTGTCGCGTCTCTAAGCTTCTGGCAGGAGATGAGCTATAAGCATAAACATCCGGCTGAAAACCACTAAAGGAAGAAAAACAATAAAAAAAACAACAACAACAGCAATAATAATAATAATAATAATAATAATAATAATAATAATAATAATACAAACAACATTTACATTTAGTAGATTCTGTAGTAAATCAAAACAGAAGCCAAGAACCAACTATTGCAGCAAAAGATATGAAAAAGAAAGCCAAGGATAAAGCCCTTGAACAGATGAAACAACGCTGGCAAGACAAACCTCTGCATGGCCAATATCCAGAACGTGCAAATAAACCCAATGTTGATAAAGTTAATACTCATCGATGGTTACGAGCATCTGGATTAAAGTCTGAAACTGAAGGCTTTATTCTTGCAGCGCAAGACCAGAGTCTTTTCACTAGGAATTTTCAGGCAAATATCATACATAATAATGTGGATCCAAAATGCAGGTTCTGTGACAAATACCAAGAAACAATAGACCATCTAATCTCAGGATGTTCTATACTTGCCCCAAATGAATATAAAAATCGTCACGATAGAGTGGGGCAATACTTAC
>CAHIKZ030001923.1:0-222500 GCA_903632075.3 Acanthosepion pharaonis | reverse complement strand
GCCTGACGTACTGTAACATTCAGCGTCTGTTTAGCAAAGTCCGAATTACTGTTTATAAACACACAATCTTCGACGATTATTCTCGATCGATCATTTCTGCCCACGAAGCGTATCTTAACGTAAGCAATGACAACATATTATAAAATGGTTTAAGTTCCTGTCGGTGGACGCATATTGTTAACAAAATTTCTCGAACATTCAGGCCATTAAATGTAATTCATATTATTTAATTAAAATTACAGCATTTACTTAAATATATTGTATCTATAAAAATCATGTATAAACAGAATATATATATATATATATATATATATATATATATATATATATATTTTTGTTTGCGGTCTTTTGTGCAATTCTCGAGCCTGTCTCAAAAGCCATGCCCGTCATAGACATACAGATAATTAGTTTGTGGTCGTCGGAACCATATACGTTTAACTCGACGGGAGAATCCATCATCATCATCATCATCATCATATATATATATATATATATATATATATATATATAATTCCATTAAAATTCACTTACGTGCTAATACGTTTAGAAAAGGTAGTAACCCTCTTCTCCTTCCAGCTATGGGTAAGTAGCAGGACAGACCGGATTCTATAGCCTTCGGTGGCAACTGGCGTAGGAGAAGGGCAACTCTGAATTCAAAATCTGCGAGCATTGTTTGTGGATGTGTGGTATGTAGTGCACCAGGTCTCTGTATTCGGCCCTTCCAAAAGTGTGGATGGTTCGGCACAAAGCCTTCACACTTATAATCAAATCATATCTACTGGTGTCTGGGCTGCCGGTTCCTAGGAACTGAGCTGCTTGACCCTCATACGTCGAATAGAACGGGAGAGTCCACCATATATACATATATATATATATATATATAAATATATATATATATATAATTATTTATTTAAAAATTTGATTCTATCGCTACATAAGAGTTCTCATGTTTCAAAACAAGAGCCGAAAACTTCAATATAATTATTTGAATTAAATTGAATTAAAGTACCAAGCTCTGTTCCGTCTTCAAGCGAATTTTTTTTTTTTGAATAACTAATTCTTGAAATTTACGCGTTTTTATAAGCATATTCATTATTAAAATTAAAATTACTATGGTAACAACTATGACAAAATATTTAAATAAGGCGCGTAAGGGTTAATAATTTGTATCAATATCTCAGTTACATTCAAAGAGGTCAAGTCAAAGGGTTTAAATATTTGTCTAAATTCAAACGGAAGAAGATGACATCGTCTAATCTGGTTAAAAATCTATGGAATTTATTTATTTTATTTTATTTTTTTGATCCAATTTACCTAACGAGTTCTTTTTAATTTTCTATATATTTTCCCCAAAATATATATATATATATATATATATATAAAAATAAAAAAAAAAGTTTGTTTATTGTTAAATGAAGAAAACTTTTTTTCGTAAAAAAATATATATATATATATATATATATATATATATATATATATATATATATAATATATATATATTCTATTTTTCTTTTAAATGCATTACGTTTTTACATGAAACTTTTGATAAAATATCAATTTTTCCAACTTTTTCTTTTCTCCAAAATTAATGTTAACCGTTTTAAATTTCCCTTGATAAGATCTATTTTTTGAGAACTTGAAGTGTTGGAGATTTTTATCCAAACTAACATGTAAAGATTGTATGCATTTTTCAGTTTTTTATATATATATATATATATATATATATATAATCCTTTATGTGCTTTTCTTGTCTACATCGATTATAATCTTAAATTATGAAATAATTTATTTTTTATATCTATGATTTCAATTTATATATATATATATGTGTGTGTGTGTGTGTGTGTGTGTAAAGAATTAATGGGTTTATTTATTTTTCTTACTTCTAACTTTATTTTTTTTGTGCATGCCCGTGTTTGAATAAACGGTTGGTTTTTTTTAAGCAGTGTGTAATAACGTCTGCTGGATTGAATTAAAATGGATGCGGAGAATGGCTAATGACAAAACTATTTTCGTCCTTCCATCCTGCGACGCCGAGACGTTAACATTTGTTTCCTTTTAATGTCCTCGTATTAAAGCTGGCGCGTTTTAAACATTGCGTCGTAAGTGTCAGTGTGTTTTGCTTCTTTTTTTTAATAAACTTTCGAAAGCGAGAAAATAACAGTCTGTAATCGGCTGTTGGCTCGGCTTATTTCGTCCTATCCGACTCGTACTTCATTAAATCTCTTGCAAAACAAAATTACGGGAAACTGTCTCGGTACAGAGCAATAACAGTGACAAGTGGTTCCATCTCAGTATGAATTAGTAGAGGAAAAACAAATTGCGTGCTCTGAGCGAGAGGATGAGTCTAAAGTCTACCTTTGGTCATTGCGTTCAATAAGGCTGCCACATCTGGTCTAGTACTTCTGTAGCAGAAAAGAAACAATTTACATAGAGTTAGAAATAACAAATTAAAGCGAAATTTATGCAATTAATAAAAAACATAGCTCTAACAACACAGCAATTTTCATCTAGCTAAGTTATACACATTCAAATAAAAACAAATTTTTAAACAAAATTAATATATTGTGTTTGGTCATTATCGACGCGACTTCGCTTGCCACAGATGTCATTTTTTACGTTCATGTTTTTCCCTATAATATAGCCGAAATGACAGCGGAGAGAGAGAAAGAGAGAGAGAGAGATTTTAACAATAACAGGTTAACCACATTTTTCTACACGAGAAAAAAAACCTTAACTGCCCAAATTTCTATAATTTTAAGAAAAATAAATGCTCTCCACTATCAAAGCGGCAAGCCCAAACCGATAATCACCAAATAGTCAGCCGATGTAAGCATACATCCTTTTTTATTCTCTTATCTCACAAAAACACAGTAATGTACAATTCCAAACGTTTTATAATATATGACTTACCAAAGACATTTTCATATCTTGTAAGGGACAATAAATCTTTGGTCACTTCTCCAAACTAGTGTCTAATTCCTTTCTTTGCCCCAACCGACTTTCACTTCGAATCGCTCCTATTATATATTTAGAGATTCTCGATAAAATCCAAAGAAGAATATGCAATGTTATTGCTCCTGTTCTGGCATCTCGGCTTCAGTCGCTTTCCTACCTCCAAAATGTAGATTACCTTTGCCTTATCTATAAACACATTCGTGCTAATTGTTCGGATGAACCTTTCTCCATGGTAACTAGACTTTATGGATTTAAGCGCAGTACTAGATTGGTAGCTAGGTCTGATCATTTTACTGACGAAATGGATAAATGTAACCGTAAGTTCTATGCTAACTTCTCGCTTCTGTGACTTTCTCCCGGCTTCTTACTTTTCAGTCAACTTTGATCTTCACTTACTTTCTCACCGCCGCAAAGTAATTGTTCTAGTGAACTTTGCTCTTTGGTGTTAAATTTAAATTGTTATTTATACCCCGCCTTGCAGACAAATTGTATATATGAGGACTAGTTACGACTTCATAGTATTATTAGTAAGAATAGTAAATAAAAATGTGTTGTTTTGGTGTAATGAATCCTGTGGTATGTTTAGGTGAGTAATTGTGGCTAGCTTAGTTTAATCATAAGACAGATGATGACCAGCCTTTCCTATTCGCCCTTTTTGCCATGCCACATTTTTTGTATTTTGCAAAAATAGATATTACTTTCCTCTTTGATACCTACACATTATGAATTTAAGCGCATTGACGATTTCCTCAAAGATGAAGAAGAGACTCGAGGCGACGGAGATGTGGTTCTACAGCAGGATGCTAAGGATATCATGGATCGAATCTGTGAGCAATGATGAATTTAATAGGTTTCAAAACAAGGAGGAGGCATACTTAACATCAGGAAGATGAAAGTTTCTGGGACACATAATGAAGAAAGAGGGCCTGGAGAATTCTGATACTCATTCTGAATAGAGGCAAGAAAACAACGCATGACATAATTTAAGAGTTTAAAAAGTTAATGACAGAACGTGGTCTGGAGGGAGGAAGCAGAGGGAAGGAATTTGTTGAGAGCTGCAAGGGATAGAAGGAGGTGGAGAGCCATAATCGCCTACGTCCTGAAAGGAAATGGCACATAAGAGAAAGAAAGACTAGATTATTCGCAAGGTGCCATCATTTTACAGTTGAAATGGCGAGATGCAACCGTAAGTTCTATGCTAACAGTTTCTTCTATTACAATTCTCGCATGTAAAACACTCTTTCGCCCCATGCAAGGTAGAAAAACCACTAAGACACAAGGCGTTACAGGGTGGGGAAGAATTAGAAACAGAAACATTAATAATGAGCGGGAAGCGGAACGAGTAATCAGGAGGACAGTAGATAGCGATTGACATTCCATTTAAATTTTTGTAGATTAAAGTTGACTGGGAAGCATGGAGCCGGACGGGAGTTCTACAAGCAAGGCAGTAAAGCCACTAAGACACAATAGGTTACAGGATGTGAAAGAATTAGAAACAGAAACATTAATAATGAGCGGGAAGAGAAAAGAGTAATCAGGAGGACAGTAGATAGCGATTGACATTGCATTTAAATTTTTGCAGATTAAAGTCGGATGGAAAGCATGGAGCCGGAAGGGAGTTCCACAAGCGAGAAGTGCGAGAAAAGAAACTGTTAGTATAGAAGTTACGGTTACATCTAGCTAGCTCAACTGCTTAAGGTAAATAGCAGGGCCACCTGACCATATATGGCAGCAATATTCTAAGCAAGGACGAATGGTAGATAGATTCTGAAGTGAACAATTGTTTCGCCCGACGCAGTGAACTAACTTTCTTAGCAGCTGACCTAGCAATGGATTTAATATATGTTGTGGTACGATCCACCTAATTTACATAGTGGAGTACCGACCATATAAATATGGGTTGGTACCGGGAAGACGGGGGAAGTAACAAGGGATCCAATCCAGAGACTCTGCCCGACTGCGATTAAGTCACCCATTCTACAGGAACAGTCTTCCCAAGAATATACCATAACTAACTGTAAATATTGTGTACCTTTTCCTTGTTTCAATACATTTTGTTTACGTATATTTTGTGTTGTATTATTATTATTCCATGCTTATCCAAGCTTCAACAATATAGTTTTTCCAATTAATGTCAGCTGAGAATGTTAGCCTGAGAAGATGCAACGAAAAAAAAAAAAAAGCATCAGCCATTCTGGGGGAAAAAAAAGGGGGGTCATTTTGGACATTGTCACATACAATTAATTATTTTTCACACTTTTTTATCAATTTTTAAAATAGAATACAGGAAGTTTTGAAAAAAAAATTCATCCGTGTAGATACCAAAAGGAGAGATAAAAACGATTGGGAAAATAAATTAGTAAAAATTAAAAAAACGGATCAAAAAAACACCCGCATTAGTACGAAAAAATCTGTTTTCAGTGGCCATTCAAGATAACTTTCATTTCAAAATTTGGTAATGAATAAAGACTGGATCAATTCAACAATTATTAAAGAGACACAGTAAAAAATTTCAAGAAATAATTTTTTACTGTATTAAAACCCTGTCAAAAGAGGCTTTAATTATCCAAAGCTACAGCTCCTTCAAAAAATTTTTATCTAAATGACGATAGAAAAATCCGTTCAGTTATCGTTAGTACATCATTTTGACGCAAAGAAGAAAAAAAGCCATATTGATTATCTGAAAAAAAAATATTCACATAATGAGAGATTTTGAACCAATTCAGCATTGATTAGGGCCTTGGAATTTTGGTTTTTTTTAAAAATGTGGTAGACTGAAAATAAAAAAATTTAATGATAAAAAAAAGGTCAATGGTTCACCATGGAAAATTCTTAAAAATAGTTATCATAACAATGGATGAAATAATATTTAAAAGATAATCTGATTTTGGGGATCGAATAAAAAAACATATTGGGGGCATTTTAATAATTGGATATAAATTTGAGCCCGTAATTAAGCAAAAATAAATGTATCCAAACCAATTTCAAAGGAAGAATAAATCAACCATCCCCAAACGAAAACTGAAAATTTTATCGGCATTTAAATCATTTCAGATTCATTAAAAGAAGCAAATTCGGATCGACAGACACCCGATGAAAAATCAGCTCACAAAGAAAATTTATATTACTTTAAAGTTTGATCCTATAACCGGGTGAGCGGGTATTCTTTTTTTATTTAAAATGGATTGATGAATATAAATATATCATTCAGGAAAGAAGGAGGTATTTATTAACAGCATAGAAAGAAAATTTAGATCGAGAACTAGTTCAGGAAAATTCCTAATGACTTTTTTATAATACCATCAGGTCCATATGGTTTATGGGGATCTATATTGAATATGATAGCAGAAACTATGAATCAATAGATCCCAGACTCAGTTCTAAATGGGAATCGATGAAATATATTGTGATGAGTTAAACCAAAAGTTTTGAGGAGAATTTATGGGAAAAATATTCCAATAATATCATAAACAGGATGTTAACACATCAAAATGATTGAAGATAAGAATAGAAATTTTTACGACTTAAATTTAATGATATCACAGAGCCGCCGGTAATCAAATTGAGCCAAAGAAAAGTACCTCATTCTCTAGAAACATCTCCGCCTACAAAAGAACTTTAATTGTATTTATTATTATGACGCATTAACTAATAGGTTCCTATTTTTTGGGAATAATACTTCATATGGAATAAAACCATGAAAATATTCATTCTGTATATATATAAAATATTTTGGTGTTTTTTTATGGAGAGGATTGAAATTTCAACTAAAATTTTAATGCCAACATGCCGTACCAAGAAAAAAACCTCAGTCTTTGTAATTTTTTAATTTTTTTTTTTTCTTTTCCATTTTTTTTTAATCTTCAATCACTTTTAGCATCGTCGTAATGTAGCATTCCTTTTTTTTTTATATAATAAAAACTGTTATACATTTTCATGACGGTCGTCCTTATTGTTGAAAACAGAATTTTAAAGGTTGTTCATTACTAAATATTTCTTTGTTAGGAAAATACTTTAAATTCGCATTTGAAATTATCAAGCAGAGTTAGTTTTTTATTCTGATTTTGTTCGCCTTGAAGTTGGCTCTGGTTTTTCCAGAAGGGCCAAAATGGCCAAAATTTATAAACTGACGGAACAGTATTAATTTAAATTCCGATTGGTCCAACTTTTATTTGTAGACTATAAAGGGAATTAAATCAAAAGACTTTATTCATGCCAATACATAATATATAAATAAAAAAAACTGGAAAAACAAAAAATTTTTATCGTAATATGAAAACTCTGGTTTTCACTTTTCTTTGATAACAAGACTATCATTTTAAAATTCTAGATTGGCGGTAAAATCTCATCATTTTACAGTTGAAATAAAAGATGATAACCGTAATTTTTTCTTTTCGCTTGTTTGAATCTTCTTTGTTTGATTTTCCAGTCAACTTTGAAGAATTTTTTTATTTATATTTGGTTTCAATCGTTATCTTCTGTCTTCTTGATTCCTGTTATTTTATTGTCCTTCTCCTTAATAGTAGTTTTTTTTATTTTTTTTAACATCAGATAAGATGTCCGTCTTAGTGGCTTTATTTCTTGTTTTTTTTTTTTGATTAAAAAAAAAATCGAAAATATTGTATCGAACGAGATTTTTTTCACGATGTCAAATTTGGAACCCCGGCTATTTTAAAAGTTTATAATGTAATGAATTTTTTCGCAGAAAATTTGCTTTTCAATTTTTTTTCCGAAATATTTTTAGGGTTTTTTATTGATAAATATATATATGATTTCTTTTGAATCTGGATTTTTTCAGGTTTTTATAAATAACCGTTCAGTTCCTATCACTTGATTTGAAAGCAAAATCAAATTATACACTGATGAGACAAAATTATATGACCGGTGTCATGGCGGCAAGAACGACCGCTATTGTCTTGTAACACCTACGCACGTATCTGCTGAAAATATTGCCAATTTTCTTCATTCCTCAATGTTCGAACCAATAAATGAGAATAGATAAAAGTCAAATGCTAAAACCAGTTGTCATGGTAAAATTAAAAACAAAACGATATTGTTGAATGAGTTTAAATAAAAAATAACTTCTTGATATATATATATATATTAGTAATTCATTAAATAAAATAATCCTCAACAAAATGCAAAAACACTGGATGGCCATTTCATCCTATTTGAACTCTTTTGTAGTTTGAATCCATTACCATATCGAACCCGAACAACGCAAACGTCATTCCAACTGTATATTTACAAGCCTAAAATTGATAAGAAGAGACAAAATAGACTAATGTTAACGGTTTCTGACCTGGAATAAAAGCCTTAAAATGTCACTTTTCCCGCCGCCATAGCCTAAATTCCCACCGCATTTCTCTTTAATATTTTCATACCATTTTGTTCTGATCAAATTTATATATATCCCTATTATTATTTCACTGTTGAAACTATTAAATGTAGCCCATCTCTTCTACTTTAATAGCTTCATATCTTTTATTTTACCTGTATTTTTGTTTTACTCCTTCCCCATTCAGAATCCCTGGGAGCTATAATCTCCAACTATTCAAATGTTTTGTTAATCGACATCTCCAGTTGCCTTGATCTATCCACTAAATATTTCCTCATCCTTTCCTCTATTTTCATGAAATGAATATTTTAACGCCTTTTATCAATAGTATATATCCCGCCTTTACATGGGGTTTTGAAACAGAATTAATATATATATATATATATATATATATATATATATATATATATATATATATATATATGAAATAAATGGATATAAATCCACAGAATTTTCAGTTATCTGTTCTGAATCCGACAGAATTTTCAGTTATCTGTTCTGAATAAGACTTGTGTTTTATGTCCATCGTATTTGTCATATTGAACTGAATTGTATTTTGATGAATATTGTCTTGAAAAGGTTTAATAAACCAAAACGTCAGACGTCGACATTTTTTCATTTAACTATATTTAAAATTTTATTTTTTTTTAAAATTTCTTTTTATATATATATATATATATATATAATAAAACTGTATTGTAGCGTATAATATTTAAAATTGTTCAATTATTAGATCAAGATCTGAATTTTCTAATCTTTTAGAAAAAATTAAAAATATCTTACTGGAATTCTTCAGTAAATTTATAAAACTATTGAACTCTATGTTTATAATAATAATGTATAATTTATATTAATTAAAATATCTTCATATTATCGATTTGAACGGTATACATATATATATTTTTAATATATATATATTCAATTCATAAATATTAAATTAAATTAATATATATATATATATATTATATATATAATATATTTAAAATGTTATTATTTTTATATTATATGTATATTTTTATTAAATGCTATGTTTATTATATAAATATTATTCCGTAAATGCTCTGTTGAATCCTATACGAACGAATATTTTCATGAAAATTTCTCGACATTCAGGCCGGTAAATGTTATTTAATACTGTTTATCATAAACAGAGCATTTGCTTAAATACTTGTATCTATAAAATAACAACGTTAAACATAAAAAAAATGTCTTTAATAAATAAATTGTCGGACTTTGTCCATTTCTTAATATATGACGTCATTTGTTTACATTCGATACGCCAGAGCAGTTATGAATGTACGAGATTCATGGAAGATTGGAGTTTATAAGCAGTAAATTCGACCTTGTCTACCGAACGGTTCTTTTGGCCCAGAGGTTAAGGCACGTCAGCGTATATGACGGTTCCGTATAGGATGCAGGTTCGAATCCTGTCAAAGAACGAATATTTTCTATGAAAATTTCTCGACATTCAGGCCGGTAAATGTTATTTAATACTGTTTATCATAAACAGAGCATTTGCTTAAATACTTGTATCTATAAAATAACAACGTTAAACATAAAAAAATGTCTTTAATAAATAAATTGTCGGACCTTGTCCATTTCTTAATATATATATAATTATATATATATATATATATATCTTCCAGGATTATTTTCTAACTTATTCAAGATGATCTTCGCCCTCTCTAAACTTCTAATTTTGTGTCCTGGTGTAACAAGATGCCTCAGGTTTCACGTACGATTTCATTTTCAAGTCTTTTTTCACTGTCCTTTGGACTGTTATAGACGAAACGCCTCTCTCACGTGCCAAACGTCTTATGGATTGAGTTGGATTTTTTTCTAATTGATCTCTTTAGCTCTAAGTTGAAATGATGATCCCTCTTTCTATTGTGACCTCCTGATCCAGTTTTCCTCTCTACTGTTTCCTCTTTTTTAAACTTTATTCGCCGTTCTCTTGATGGTTCTTGAATGGACTTTAAAGATGGAAGCCAGTGTATGGATTTTGGTAAAATTACTGTAGGCCTAGATGATCTTTTTCCTCTCACCATTGTTCAATTGGGAAGAGAGGGGAACTGACAAAAAAACAAAAAAACAAACCATTTTACCATGTTCTCTTTCTAACTGAGTAACTCAAACGGTTTTTCAGTGATTCTTACGACAAATGGCATCAAGATGGCTAGACGTCTTTTCTGAAAACCTGGAAAAATGAAACTATGCTGTTACACGATTTGGATAATTTTGCTGCGTTATGTCGTCACTACGAACCTTTGTTGCCACGGTTGTGATGACAACGTATGCTTGCTTGATACTTCGTCTATGCCGACGTAGTAGATACTTTGTGATCGCAGATACCAATTATAATACGCCGATGAATAATACTCGCATGAAAAGTCTTTGTAACAGTACTTCGTATATTGAGAAGAGAATAAAATCCCTAACAGTATAGGAGATAGAGGAGAAATAGCGAAAACACATCTAGACGTCACTCGACTTCCTCTATATATGCGTTTCCGGTATGGTCACGTGATCTAGCTAATTCAATAATTTAAGTTGATAAATTTTATTTATTCAGTCGGGGTATCACGCCAACCATCACGGTCCCACATCAAAGTCGAAAGGTCACTAGGGTGGCATTCTGTGTCATAACATAGCTGGTCAATATAGATGTTTGCTGGGCGACCAGTCCGTCTTGCTCTATGGCTAGGTGTCCAGAGCAGTAGATCACTCGCGATTTCTTGTGTCCGGCAAAGAGCATTCTTCGTTCACGTAAGATTAAATTTAGTTTGGGCTAAGCTGCCACAAATTCTAAAGTCAGACATAAATTACATATGGGAGATTTTCTCTTATATATTTCTTTTTCTAGAATGTTCTAGTCGAATGTTAAGGGTGCATATTATAGACAAATATATTTTTATATTCACCAAATTATTCTGTTTCAAATAATAAGTCTTCTTTATATGCCATGTCTCCTGAGGACATAGGTGATCATGGCTCTCCACAACTTCCTGTCATTCGTGGTTCTTAATAAACGGTATCTTTCTGCTATTTCTCCTAAACCTTGTTCCGCCATTTATTTTCTCAAGCTCCCGAAGTCTGTTATGCGTTGTTTTCCTCTACCCCTCTTGTCTTCTATATGCCCTGTGAGTATCAGATTTTCCAAGCCCCATTTCCTCGTAATATGTTCCAGAAACCTCAACTGTCTCTTCCTGATGTTAAATATGGTATCCTCAGCATCCTTCTGTAGAAATTTCAACTGTCTCTTCCTGTTGTTAAGTATAAGCTTCCTTTTTGT
This sequence comes from Acanthosepion pharaonis, assembly GCA_903632075.3. NCBI lineage: Eukaryota > Metazoa > Mollusca > Cephalopoda > Sepiida > Sepiidae > Acanthosepion > Acanthosepion pharaonis. The sequence continues at coordinate 210,912 of CAHIKZ030001923.1, read as the reverse complement.
TTTAATTTTCTCTAAAGTATTGGCGTTGCTCACATGTTCGGTACATGGTATCCTCAGCATCTTTCTGTGGAACTATATTTCTGTTGCTTCAAGTCGCCTTTTCATCTTTGAGGAGATTGTTCAGCACTCTCTGCCATACAGCAGGAGAAAGATCACATAGCAGATTAGTAGTCTTCTCCATGTTTTTTGCTATTTTTTCTATTTCTTAGCACTTTGCACAGATTTGACATGGTTTCTTGGCTATCTCAATAAAACTTCGGATCTCAGTGTCACACTTATCGCTCTCTGTTAAAATACTTTCTAGGTCTTTAAATTTCAGGACTTGTTTGATTTTTGGTTATCTCCGATTTGCAATACGTACTTTGGGTTTATTCTTTTGGTAACAACCATGCATTCTGGCTTCTTGCAGTTGATGTTTAATCATTTCTTCTCGCTTTCTTTCTCTACCTTCTTGAGAAGTTTTTGTGGATTTCTTTCAGTGTCTGCTATCAAAAATATGTCATCTGCATACCTTAAGTTTGAGCTGAAGTATTTCCCTCGTTTACACCAAAGAAGCATCGAAAATATATCTTTTTATAGACATGGTTGGGCGAACATACAAAATGAAAGGATCCCCAAATTCTATTAAGAGAGGGGCCTCTTGAGACCTAAATACGACCCCGTAGAGATGTGAAAATATCCGAAATGAATGTAATGTCCAAGCAAAATTAAAGGTATTCAACAATGAATCCAGGTAGGAGTTCTAGTTCTCTCAGAATCCCCTCAACTGAATAAGTCCGGTGAGAAGATACATCCTTGTCTTACACCCCTTTTTATTTTTGTATGTTTGCTGTGGGATTCACAAAGTACAATGTAAAAATTCAATTGTTAAGGAAAAATGGGCAATAGTGGGATCAATTAGAAAAAGGGGTTAATAGAGGTGGCAGGTGACATTAGAGTTAGGTAATAATTTTTCCTTTTTTTATATTTTTGAAATATCTATATTTCAAAATCGAAATCGCTTAAATTTAAGGCACACGTATGTTTTACAAAGAATCATCTTAAGCAGTTATTATTTTTATTTTATTTTATTTTGTTTGTCCCAAGTAAATTGAATGTCGTTGGTGGATTTTATGCAATTTATCAAATTGCGTTTAATCTGTCCGTGCGCTCAGGGGCCTTCTCTGTCAAAGGACAGAGGGATGAACTGAGGAAAATCATACTTGAAGAGGTGCCCAGCCCTAATAGTTGGGAACAGCTGCCTGAGGCCGCGCCCTCCCATTGCAAGTTGGATTTGGATCGATAAGAGGACTGAGGCCAGTGCAACCGACGGTTGCGGAGGCTGAGGGGAATTTTGATCCCTACCTTTTGTACCAGTTTTTTGGTGCCCACATTAAACCGGATAATCATCACATCTCATTCTCGTGGGGAATGAGTAAATACCAAAAAGTTAAATTATTTTGCCAGTTTTATATTTTTGACCCTATCTGAACAGAAAGCGTCAGACTTCAGTCAGATCTGACAGCCAAAGTCTACATGGGACTAATGCTTTAGGTTTGCAAGAGTAGCGATATAGCCGCAGATGTTCGTCTGGCGATATTTTATCTAATGTCATCGAAGAAAAGCAGAGATATATTTTTGTGTTTAGAATGTTAGACTGGTTATCCTTTTGAATTTGCAGAATTTCCAATAACAAGAAAGTAGTGTCTTCATATGAATTGGGGGGGTAACGGTAACGACATGGTCGATGAATCTAGGGGTGACAACGAGGGAATCACTGACGTAAATCATTATTTTTTGTCAATACAAATCGGACAAAATTGAGTAAATGTCAAATTTTGTTTAAATTTAGCTGCTATCAAATTAAAAAAAATGATTAAAGATAATATTAGATATTTCCTTATAAAGAAACATTTGGGCTTCATTGACCGAGCAACCTGTACTGCTGTTGGTTGGAATTTAGAAAATCTCTCTTTTAAAACAATTCTTCAGGAAAATGTTTGCCAAATCCACTGACATCGTTTGTTTTCCAGTAATGATGGTGGTTTCCTTCCAAATATTTTGTTTAAAGTAGTGTAAAATGTCAGTATATTGATTATGTTATTTTCTCCTCAATTTACATGAGGTATCCATTTTAGTTGTTGCTGCTGTTGAAATTCCTCAAGTGAAGTGATTTCTGTTATTTAGTACAGTTCTTTGTGATTCTATAGTGACAGACCACGAGGATTGAAGAAGGATTGTACCCTCTAAGATAGTGGTTCCTAAACGGTGCCACGCGCCTTATAGATGCATACAGTTTTATGAAAATAGTTTATATTAAAATATCACAATTTTTTTTTTTTTTTCTTATTGCATCACATGATGTTATGCCATGAGTCCATTAACACCTTAGGATCATAGGGACACTACATGTACTGCAGCCATAGCAATATTAATGTGTCTATGACAAGAAAGCCTGACAGAGCATATCTCTCTTTAGGCTGGTTTTGAATTCAGAGTTTTCCTTCTCAAAGAGTGGTTGCTATCTCAAGGCTAATTTTCCATGCTATTTAACCTATAGCTGGAAAAGATAGGAGATGGATTCATAAAAAAAAACAAGGGTATTTGTACAAAAGTGAAGATAACAAAAAAAGCCAGACGCCAAACTTTGATGATTAGTTTTCTTTCTGAGTCAATCCACTTTTTTTCCAATATATTCAACCAATTAATAAATATCAAGTGATTACATTAAATTCATCAGACAAAGAGGAAATTTATTCATTTTCACTCATCATATAAATGTGTCCTACATCAAATTAAATAATTGTGTGAATCTATAGCAGTGGTTCCTAAACTGTGCATCACACCTCAAAGGTGTAGCAGGAAGATTGGATAAGTGAGGTAGAATGATTGAAAACAATCAAAGATTTAGAAACAGTTTTAAAAAATTCATATGCCAAAATAAATATGATTTCAAAATGTAAACTATTATTATGGATTACTTGTAATTGCATGCATGAGTCCCAATTTTATCATTGTGATAATTTTGCATTGTATCAAGTATTAAGAATATAGTAACTAGGGTCCATAAATTGGAGAAGAGAGTTATCAATAATAATGTTCACAATTCAAATTCAAAGTTATCTCACTTTTATCCTCTCTCTGTTTTTTTATCTTTAAATGTACTTTTTATTATATTAAATTTGGTGAGGCACAAGCAAATTTTCATTCCGAAAATGCAGCTCAGAGAAAAGAAGTTTGATCAGTAATAAAATTATTTAAATCAAGGGTCAATTGTTATCTATCCTCCTTATCCTTCAATTCCTCCCACTTCCTTTTTAATTTATATCACACACTTCAGTCATCATAGCCCTTTTAACAGCAGCCTTCTGTTTTGAGTATCTTTCTTGCCTTGTATTGAGTGTACTTTAGAATAAAAATGTAAATAAAATAAATATCATAATTCCTTTGTCATTTGAGATTCATTTGAGATTCATTTGAGCTGATTTCTTTGTCTTTATTTGTTTTATTTTCATAATAATATTTTGGTTGATGCACTCTCATGTTTTTTAACCTTGATCTGAGGAGGCATATGTTTCTCCTTTCATGTTATATCCATTGCCACATATGAGTTCTTGGAGCAGTTCTCCTTATACTACCAATATGTCTTCCCACAGAGCTTCTGCATTAGACTTCTCCGTCTTTTTGGCAAACTACTAGAGGCTCTATTCTGATTGGTTAAGCATATCACTTCCGCAGTTATCTCCCTTTCTTGCTTCCTTCGTTTTCTTATTTTTAAATATACTTCTTATCCTATAAAGTTTGGTGAAGCGCGAGCAAGTTTTCGAACGGCTTGGGCACCACACATGCCGTCCAGCTGAAAGTCTCGATTCACCAAGGCTATTTAAGAGCATGACTCGTGTTATTAGGTTTGTGGAATAATCCACGTTACCTTTTCACACCTTTGTAGAACAATCCATTTTTACACCCACACACCTGTTATCCAATCAAAACACTAGTTCTGACAAACTCAATTTCTCATTGGCTAACAGTCTTAAAAAAGTAAGTATGCATGTGAAAAATGCCTTTGGTGCTCAAATGTGTTTGAGCCTATTTTTCCTTTCCAGAACCTATGAAAGAAAGAAATTCGAACCAACTTACTTTTCAGAATTTATTTTCTGACTTTTATAGATGCCAACCAATTCCACGCCAGTTTAAACTTTGACTTTCCTGTTGAATTAACCTCTGACTCAAAAAAATTTTGGCATACTCAATCTCTTTTAAACAAACTTCTCAAAAAATTCATTTACTTTACTTGAGAAAGTGAAATATATATTCACTACATATTAGTAACGGTAACAAACAAAACTTTTAACAATTAAAAGTTCAAGGTACGCAACTTCGTACAACTTAAGAATATTTTACATAACACTCGTATACATACACTAACGTTTGAACTGTAAAATCGAACACTTTTGTACGTTGGACAGCAAACTGTTTAATTCTTACAACAAATCATCGAAACACTGATTTAAGCATTCAAACATACTCAACAACAAACTACATGTCTTATTACATCAATATACAACAAATCACCAATTCATAACTCATTTGTATATATTTAAATTGTATATAAATTACCATATTGTGTATTTTACTTGTCTTTGCATTTAACTCTGCTTTGCATGACCAGTTCTAAATATTCGTTTATTATTTGTTGTGGATGAATGTTAACGAACACGCAACCTAAAAATTCCTTCTGATTTAACCAAATACATTCACTAATCCCCAACAGGTTCATGTTTTGGTTTCTAGCATGTTAGGGTGTTAGACAAAATTATCCCTAGCGCAGCCTCTTCTATGTTCAGTTTCCTTGACCCCTATACCAAATATGATAGAGCTAATCCCTACGCCGAGGTATTTGAAGTGTTTAGTATTTATTAATTCCACATCCTGAATTCTTATGACTGATTCAAGCTTATGTGGCATCACCGCTTTCATTTCAATTCCTTTCTTTCTCTCGGCGACGTTTGACCTGAATTTGCCCAGCAGGCTTAAGGCTGTACCGAACGGAAAACACAACGCCATTTTCTACCAACCAACACTATCCTCTTCTGGACTGAAACAGATAAAGTGTGAAACTTTCAACTATGTCTTCTTGATATTAAGTACAAGTTTTCTTTATATTTCATTTTCTCTAAAACTTCGTTGTTACTCGCATGTTCGGTCCATGGTATTCTCAGCATCCTTCTGTAGAATCGCATTTCTGTTGCTTCAAGACTCTTCTTCATCTGTGAGGAAATTGTCCATCATTCGCTACCATATTGACGGACTGTGATTTAGTTCCGTACTCTTTGCGTTGTTAGTAACGGAATTTTTCTGTTTCTTTACCTTTTGTTTAGCTTTTGGAAGTCATTTTTAGCAATGCCGATGACCTTCGGAATTCAGTGCGACATTTTCTGTCCTCTGTTAAATCACTTCCCAGATATTTGAATTGTTATAATCATTTCAAGGCAATAAAGCCACTAGGACGCAAGAGTTTACTAAGTGTTAGAGAATATAAAAATGTACTATTAAGGAGAGAGAACAAAAAAGAATAAGAATTAAGATGAGAGAAGATAACGATTGGCATTGCATATACGATACATGTGATATATGGCAGATTTGTTTCCTAAATTTCTTTACCCAAATTAAGATGTGCGTGTTATACACAAATGAGTATTATAGATGAATAATTAAGGTAATCAATCGCGTGAAAGAGATTAAACTGTATTCTAATGGAAATTTACGTTACTTTCGTTAGCTATAATAAAACGAGAAGTTCACTATCACTTTTTCTTTTTATTTGGACTTTAATCTCCATCATTCGTAAATAAATCCTCGGGTTTGGTCTATTTTATATACATTAACACTGTCTCTAATTTGGGACAAGAGAAAATCTCTCTTATATCCGGGATTCTATTATAACCGGGTCTCTTATATCCGGGTTACACTATCGACAAAGTGGAAACATCGCTTCAAACAGTCCCATCGCAGACAAATTTTCAAAAAAGATGAAACCGGAAGTTGAACATTTCGTCTTCCGCTGGCTTTTGTATTTTTCTTTCACGTTTTCATTCGTCTTCTTATACCTGCTGGATTAGAACGGAGAGAAATGCTTGTGGCAGTATTTTTTTTAAAAAAAAAAGGTGCGTGTGTCGGAGTTAACTCCTCCTTCAGTCCGTTAATCCTTTCACCAGGGGTCTCTCTTCCCTGGCTATAAATAGCCGCTGACTCTTCACCTCATTCACTTTTTTCCTTCAGGCCTATGCACCAACACCTCGAGGTAAAACTCTTTTTTTTCCTTCAGGCCTGTGCAGTTTGAGGTAAACTCTCTTATTCCTAGAGGATTTTCAGCTATCAACCTCGAAATGTAGTCGCTAACAAGGGATAGCGTGGAAACACGCTAAGCACAACACACACACACGCACATACAGAATATTCACACACGCACGCACATACAGAATATTCACACACACTTCGTCCTTTGTACTGTTTCCATGTATTGTAACTTGTTATTAATATATATTTGTATATACATATATTATCGGTCTTGTTTTGTTTGCTTTCTTTTTGCCTTCTTTTGATTATTTCTCCTGTTGTTGTCTTTTGTTACATTTGATATTGTAAAATTGTAGAGGGTCAGTTTTATCTATATTTATAACCAATCAAATTGGCGGACCCACTATAAATTGGTGACCCCAGAAGTTCAAATGTGCAAAGCAATATTTTAAAAACAGCATTTTATAAGAGAAATACTTTTAGTTGTCACGTTTTAAACGAAAAACAATGGAAAACTCTACCAGCGAACATATTGAAGGGCAATTTTCCATCAGTCTACTGACGTGATTTTTCCAAATAGGCTAAAAAACACACAAGACGATATATATGTACAAAAACAAACAATTTCTTCTATACACACCTTTTTTGTAAAAAAAGAGCCAGAGAGGGAAAACATTGAAAAAAACAAAACCGTACACTAGAACAAACAATTACTACTATTCAAGGGGAACCTGAACTCTTTATGATTCAATTATATTTGCTTGAACCTTTTTCTCTCGGCGACGTTTGACCTGAATTCGCCCAGCAGGCATTTAAAGAAAACCAAACGGAAAACACAACGCCATTTTCTACCAACCAACACTATCCTCTTCTTCTGGACTGAAATAGAAAAAGTTTAAACCCAAACCACTAAAGGCAACCCACTGCCCTTTATTCTCAAACAACTGGTGATTCCGACATGGAAGACGACACACAAATTTTCACTGGAATAAACGTACAATTTTCTCTGGACGACTCACTGTTCCATTACGATGCGACATCACTGAGGATTTCACGCCACGTAATTCGTCGCTATTAATCTTGCAAATTCCGCTTTCTTCCAACACATGCTACTGGTCATAGCATTTCGCATCTTCTTCCATTCTTGAAACTCAATTAAAACGGGATTTTCATTTTTCCTAATGCAACGTCTTAAAACATCTTCACGCCACATCTTGCTTCCCATGCTTCAAACTATTTGAAATATCAAAGGAATTTCGCAGAGATCATCGAACGATACAGAGTGCTGCTGAAAATATAAATAAGTTGAGAACTAGAAGCAAAGAAAAAACTTTAAGAACTTGTTTCCTCAAGGGGAACGAAAACCTAAGCAACTTTTGACCAGCGCTCAGATCTCTGAACTGACTAGAATTGAAGGAGTCAAGAATAACAAAACATTTATAATACTTTTCAAATTGGGATCTGTCAAGAAATCGAGGCAAACTCCTCTCAGTAAAGCAAATATTTTAAAGCATCAAAACTGGGCCAAAAAATACAATAAAATTGACTTTTTTGACTGACAAATTACGATGACACACGATAGACCTGATGAATGGACTAAAGAATGGATTTTATCTGGTGCAGATGTTCCTGTGGCTAAAAGAAGGCAGCAAGTGGGTGGCAGTGGGATGATATAGGCTGTAATTTTTGATCAAACCATTATTGAATCATTTAAACTAAACAGTGCTAACTATTGCGATTTCATGGACAATAATTTCTTTGAGTGGTACAAGTCCCAGCCTTGCAGATTCAAAGTGAAATACGTATTTATGCACTTCAATCTTCTTTCTTGTGTATCTAAGCGTAAAATGTTTACAGGAGAGAAGATAATGGAATGGCCACCATCAAGTCCTGATCTGAATCCGATCGAAAATCTACGGTCCATTGTGAATATGAAATTATATGAAGGTGGCAAACAATATAACATCAAACTAGATCTATGAGGAACAATTAAGACCACCATGTCGGAAACTGAACATGCTGAAGTAAAAATTTAACAGAAGCAATGGACAATAGATTGCTGACTGTTATTGAAAAGAACAGTCACTATATTAAGATGTAAGTGCTTCAAAGAGATATTTATGTTAGTTATTTGTTCTATTACAAGTGTTGATCAATTACTGGTGGCATTATTACCTTGTTAAAGAAGTAAAAATGATTTTCTGGTTTTGTCTAATAAACTCAGACGTCAGTTTTTACAATGACTACAATAAAAACGTGTTCAAACTATCTGCCTATATGTATTTCAATTCTTGGGATTGTTGTCCTCATCTGTATTGTCATATTCACGGCGTTTCGGCCGTTGTACGCTCCGGTCTTCTTCAGGAAGTCTGAAATGTCTGAAATGAGGGTATTGTAACTATTCACACTATTTCCATTGTTTGAACTGTTGTCCTCTGCATGCTGGCGTTTCTGAAGATTGCTTCTGTTGTAACCTAGGGAATGTTACTGAATAGAATAATTGCACGAAGGTTGGGAATGAACGATAATACTTAGGACAAGAGCAACACATATAAGATTCAAAGTCCGACAATTATTTTAAGACATTTTTATGTTTATACATTCTTTTTTATAGATAGAAATATTTAAGTAAATGCTCTGTTCATAATAAACAGTATTAAACAACATTTACCGGCCTGAAAATATTCGTCCTCCGACAGGAATCGAACCTGTATCCTATACGGAACCGTCATATAGCCTGACGTGCTTTTTCCGATTGAGCCACAGAGATGCGTTCGGTTAGCAAGGTCGATTTTACTGTCTTTAAAATGCAATCTTCCATGATTCTCTAACGTACATTCATATCTTCTCATGGTGTATCCAAATGTAAACAAATGACGTCTTCCGACAGGAATCGAACTTGTATCCTAAACGGAACCGTCATATAGCCTGACGTGCATTTAACCGATTGTTAATTTGTCATTTGTTTACATTTGGATAAGCCATACGTTTGGTACGTTTCATAATATATTTTTCTTTAACAAAAATAAATATATATATATATTCTTTCACTAAAGCCTTCGTTTTGTTGTCGTCCGTACAGCGATATCTGTTTGCCGGCCAATATACCCACCCGCAACGATGTCATCAGATTTTAGGATTGAAGGAAACTCATAGAGTTTTATTTTCATTAATGAATATGTTCATATTACCAAAGGCTATCTCTATGTGACTTGGCACCTTCATTAGTTTTTGTTCACCATTTGGGAATGGGTTTATTAATGCAGTTATGCAGTCTCCTTGTTTCCTCATTGTCCGTTGATTTCAATTGTCTAACGAAGAAGCCCCTCAGGAAAAGAAAAATGACGTAACAGAAAAATAGGAAACATTGGATGAACTGCTTAAATTTCCGAAAAAAAAAAATATGTACGCAGTTTTAAACAGCAACGTGGTGCAATGGTCAGCAAGCCTGTCTCGCTAGATCAATTAGTAGTGAGTTCGATCCTCATTGGGTGCTCAACACTTAGAAAATCATTGATAAAAGAAAAAAATTTGAACTCTTTGTACATAATGAAATTTTTACGTCATGAGGCTTTTTGTGGGTTCCCTGAGCATTTGTGGTATTGTGGTATATGTAATTTTGGATGGTGACGTATGATTTTTTTTGTGGTGAATGAACAAATTGTAAAGAATGTATGGGTGGTGAATTTGAATAGCTAGGTCTAGGATAGAAAATGTTGACCAGTCTTATGCCACTTCCCCACTTGGTCTTGTGCCGCTGTTGTTTGAAGCAATAAATAACTATGTGTTAAGTGACTTGTTTATCTTTCGTCGCAAAAAAAAAAAAAAAAAAAAAAGAAGTTCAATAAATTATTCCTCCGGATTGGACTGTCTAACGAAATTCATTAATCAGTCGAAGATAGGGTTTTCCAACTTGGGCGATATCGCCCACCAGTGGACGATTTCAACTGTTGGGTGGCGACTAAACAAAAAAGGTTGGGCGGTTGGAAATTTTTTTTGGTGGGATGGGGTCGATATAGGATTTTGAGTATTTAAAAGGTATTTCAACATATGTCACCCTAAAAAATATTCAAAGGATATATGCAAAGAACCACTCTACCCAACCTCCAGAAAAAAGAATAACAGGAGACTAAATGGGAATAACTAGATCCCATTCCAAGATATGCATATTCCCGGAAACAAGGAATATTTTGGTATTTTCGATAGTTTTGAGAAGGATCATTAACATTCAAATAATTCTTCAGACGAAATAACATTTTTTCTTATAAAATCAGAAAAGACAACACCAAGAACAACAAAAATATTCGTTGAAATTTTATTAATTCCTTATCATTCATATTCTGTTGAATAGTGCGCACAACAGAATCAGGCCAGAGATAGGACAAGAACAGTACGGGTTCGTTAAAGACACTAGAACAAGGAATGCAATATTCATGCTGGGAATGTTATCAGAACGAGCAATACAAATGCAGACGTGTATCTATGTTTCATAGACTATGCAAAGGCCCACGACAAAGTACGTCACAAGGATCTGATGGAACTGCTCAGCAACCTTGAGATATTCGGGAAAGATATCAGAATAATCAAGAACCTATACTGGCAGCAAACAGCATGCAGGCACATAGGGAACGAGTTCAGCGAATATACAAAAATAGAAAGTGGGCGTAAGGCAAAGTTGCGTCTTCTCACTCGACCTGTTCAACCTAGACAGCGAGGCAATTCTTTGGTAACAAAGAAAAGAATACTGAGCTATTACGTGATATCTGTCCTTCTTTACGGCAGCGAATATTGGAAGGTTTTCTCATAAGAGACTCGAGGCGACGGAGACGTGGTTCTACAGAAGGATGCGATGGATATCATGGACCGAGCGTGTGAGCAACGATGAGGTCATAGAGAGGTTGCAAACAAAGAGAAGGCTTATACATAACATCAGGAAGAAGCAGCTGAATTTTTTGTGATACATAATGAGGAAAGAGGGCCTGGAGAATCTGATACTCACGGATCGAATAAAGGGAAAGAAAAGAGAAGGGAAAACAACGCATGATATACCTAACGGCCTAAAAAAGTGAATGACAGAACGTTGTCTGGGGTAGGAAGCAGAGGAAAGGAACTTGTTGAGAGCTGCAAGGGATAGAAGGAAGTGGGGAGTGTCGGAGTTAACTTCTCCTTTAGGACATTAACCCTTTCACCAGGGGTCTCTCTTCCCTGGCTATAAATAGCCACTGACCCTTCTCCTCTATCTCTCTTTTTTCCTTCAGGCCTGTGCACCGACACCTTGCGGTAAGTCTCTCCTTTTCATCAGGCTTTCAGCTATCAACCTCGAAATGTAGGTGCTAACAAGGGATAGCGTGGAAATACGCTAACATATATTACAGACACGCACATACAGAATATTCACACATGCACGCACGCACATACAGAATATTCACACACGCACGCACGCACATATTTAATATTCACATACATTCATCTTTTGTACTGTTTCCATGTATTGTAACTTGTTATTAATATATATTTTGATATACATATATTATCGGTCTTGTGTTTTGTTTGTTTTTCTTTTTTTTCTTCTTTGACTTAATCAAAGTCCAACCTTTTTATGTAGTTGGGCTCGGCGGGCAGGAGTATCTGAACCTTTAAATGCGTTTCTTCTACGTCTGGCTTCTATCAACAACATAACAGCCACAGCCCTCTACAGGAGTCATGATCGCTTACGTCCTGAAAGGACATGACACATAAAAAGAAAAGAAAAAACGCATATACGTTTTCATTTTTTTTAATTATGAAGAAAAATCATGTAATCTTTTACCAACACTTGCATCGCTAAACCTAACCATAAAACTGACCTTGAGCACAAAACTAAATTATATATATATATATATATATATATATATATATATATATATATATATTATATAATTATATGAATCATTCATACAAGAAACAAATATAGAGGTTAATGATTTAAATGTCGAGAATACATCTTCGCAAACAATTTCAATAAGTTACACTAACCCCGAACCTGTATATGAATGATATGATCCCTGTTTATAAATTCCAGTTTCATAAGGTCTTTTTTTAGTTTTTACAAGCTTTCGTCTGTTCCTACAGACATCCCTCAGGTATGGAAATAGATTTGTTCTTGTTTTTTTTCTTCAAATAATAAGAGGATAACAAAAATATAGATGCAATCCGAAAAAAATGCTATGAGAAATGTGTTATTGTTTTGGAATTTGGGTCGCAACGCTGAGTTTGAATTTTAAATTTTAAGGTTGTGCGTTTTTGTACAAATATAGTAATAAGAGAATTCTTTTGTACTGGTAGGTTTTCCGTCAATGTGGCATGAACTATATTGTTCAATAATTACAGTAATGTCACACTTATTATCCGAAAGTTGGATCAGTTATTTTCATTTCGATTATAGGAGCAATTTAATTCATAATTACATGAATCATTCATACAAAAAAACAAATATAACAAAATAACTGATCCAACGTGCAACTTTCGGATGACCTTATGCAACTTTAGAAACATGAAAGTCTCTCGAAAAATATCACACAGATACAGGTTTAAACCCCGACACGAGTAAACAACTAACAAAAGTGCTCAATACAACCGTAGAGCAGACCTAGATAAACCTAGTGAGCCAGACAAACCTACCCAGGGTTCACCTAAGCGGATCGTCAGGGAAAGTTGGCTAAAGAGGCAAGAGAAACGGCATATTTATAGGCGATAATCAAAATCATACCATATGACCAAAGAAAAATAATAGAAAAACAAGAAAAAACATAACAACGGGGCGGGGGGTTAATGATTTATTCAAACGACTAAAAACGACTTTAGCCAGCTTTTGAGAAGGATCATTAACATTCAAATAATTCTTCAGACGAAATAACATTTTTTCTTATAAAATCAGAAAAGACAACACCAAGAACAACAAAAATATCTATCTATCTATCTATCTATCTATCTATCTATCTATATATATATATATAGATAGATAGATAGTTAGATATCATCTATCTATCTATCTATCTATATATATATATATATATGTATATCATTATATTATCATTTATATCATTAACTTTACTACATTATTTACATTATTCGGACTATTGTCCTCATCTTTGTCGCCATATCTATTACAATGTTTCGTTGTACGCTTCGGCCTTCTTCATGTGGTTGGAATGTCGAACTTAACCCTTTATTTCGCTCACTGGGGTAGACTGCTCTAGTTCCAATTGGCATGTTTAATGGATGTCAGTTGTCAGTTATCAGTTATCTCCTGTTAATTTCCCTCTGAAAGTTCTCCACTGCCTTAAGCGGGTATTGAACTCACAAAATTTTGTGTCCTGTCACTGCTGGATCTAACTGTGACATGAGACAGATTCTTAAACTTTACTAATTTACTCCATGTATGAATGACTCATTCTAATATATATATATATATATATATATATATATATATATATATATATATATATATATATATATATATATATATATATGTATGTGTGTGTGTGATCTTCTTTAAAGAGGGTTTATATTTTATTCATAAAAAGATTACGAAAATATCGCAACGATTGAAATTTAGTTACATTTCAGATCTTCAGAAAAAATATCGTCTGCAAATAAGCGGAAGCGGTTGAAAAGAAAAAATATTTTCAACAACTCGTTGCAGATTGGCGAATGTATTTTGCGTATCAGAAGGTTAGGTTATCAGAAGGCTTAGAAATGTAGGTGTTCACAAGATATTCATCCACAACAAATATAAAAATAAGAACATTGAAGGTAAAATCATTCAGGAGGAATCAAAAATGAGGACAACGTGATTAAAGGTTTAACAAATAACATTCATTTTATCAAGTGAACATACATAATCAATTTTATATCAATTGAACATACATAGTTTCAATGTGTGTAGGCTTGTGGTTAGGATTTGTGTATGAAATTAAACAAGATGTTTTATCGTATTACAAAATGTCTTTTTGTTGGGGAATTCAGTCACTAGTGTGTATGTTTTGTTTGTTAAAGTTACTGTTCTAAGTTTGTAAGAGTTGTGCATCTTTAGCTGTTGTCTTGATGTTGATTGAGATTTACAAATACTGTTTAGTAGTGGGTCAATTCACATTTTTAGTATGTTGTAAGAAATGTTTCAAGGAGAGCGAAGTGCTGTTTGTCGAGTCAGAAGAATTAGCGCGAAAAAGTGTATTTTTAAAAGTTTTGGCTAAAATGAAATTAATTTGTTTAGCATCTCCCAGGTTTGAAGTTCTGACTGTTTGAATCGAAACGCTTCTATTTATTGAGTTTGTGGTCTCAGAATCGGCTCAAAAGCGGTACGCGGAAAAGGTATTTTTGCTCAAACTTGTTTTAATTTTAAGGTCTCAGCCAATAAAAAACCTAGTTTGCTGAAACTAAAATGCTGATTGGTTAAGAAGTGATTATGCGTGAAAAATGCATTATCCCGGAGGGGTGACAGGTAGGTATGGAATATTCCATCAAACTGATGTTAAAATTTACCAAAACTTTTTTCCTAGTTTGGCGTTGAAAAACTAAATTTGAATTGTTGCGATATTTTTTTTTATGAATAAAGTGTGATTCTCTTTAAAGATCATTCCACATCTGGCAGTCCATATATAATTATTTATATATATATATATATATATATATATATATATATATATATATACATATATTAATTAATAGATATAGAGAGAGATACATGTGTGTATGTACAAACACACACACATAGATAGATAGATAGATAGATAGATAGATAGATAGATAGATAGATAGACGGACAGACTGAAATAGATAAACAGATGCAGATAGATAGATAGTAGACAGATGAACATAGATAGATAGATAGATATGTGTGTATATACATACATACATACATACACACAGACAGGTTGACAGGTAGATATATAGAGAGGGAGAAATTGATAAATGAACAGAGTAAGTGATAGATAGATAGATAGATAGATAGATAGATAGATAGATAGATAGATAGATAATAAACTGATTGAAATAGATAGATAGATAGATAGATAGATAGATAGATAGATAGATAGATAGGCTGAAAAAGATGAACAGAATAAGCAACAGATAGGTCGAGAAAACTGCACGATTGGGGATAAAATGAAACATTTCATTAAGGCTATTTTTTTTCAAAACCCGGTGTTAATTTAATCTACTCATCTTTTCGATTAACACCGGGAGAAATTCAGAACATTCGATTATGTTACTATTTAAATGATTGGTGCAAAAATTGGTAAATCCTTAGAGAAAAATAATTTGTGCACTTATTCTTTATGTTAATTAGCAACTTACTCTGGGTAGAGTTAGTTGTGGTTTCAAAATCGACCTACCCTAATGGATATACACACACACACACATAGATAGATAGATAGATAGATAAATTGACTAAAATTATAAAATAGGTTAACAGATTAAGAGATAGCTAGCTAGATAGTAGATAGGTAAAAAGATAGATAGGTGCAAATCCGTCGAAAATTGCGGCCGTGCATTCGTTACACACACACACACACACACACACACACATCCTGCCTTATATATATATATATATATATATATATAATAAAACGGCTTAAACACTAATATTCCATGGTCATAATTTATTCCATTGGAATCGTAAATACGATCCAATTCATCAGACCTATATATTTAAGCAGCCATCTTTAATATATTCAATATTCAAGTCAGGAATAACAAGTCTGAAAAGAAATTCACAAATATTAGTATACCTCATACTGAAAGAAAGGGATCATATATATATATATATATATATATATATATATATATATATATATATATATATATGTGTATAGATAGATAGATAGATAGATAGATAGATAGGCGACATAAACACAAGTATTATTGCTTGTGAGAAATGTTTCAATGCATTTACCCTATAAATAGCCTAGGTGTCAAAAACGACACCTCGGCCATTCAAGGTAAAACCTCAAATATCAGCTATTCCACTGAATATTTTTTAAAGAATTAAGTCTGTTAAGCATCTTCGCTAACATTCAATAATTGTCCATAAGCCTCAGCATCGAACCAAAACTAGTTATTCCATAGGAATTTGTTGAAAATTTGAAGGTGTCGAAAACGACACCTAGGCCATCCTAGGGTTAAGGAACTGGAGTGACTAAAAATATCATTGATGCACACCGAAATTCCATAATATATTTGTAAAACATCAGTTAAAAATTGTAGGAAAAAAACTTAATAGATTTAAGTAGTATAACTAAGATCTCAATTCTGTGCAAAAATGGGAACACAAAACCTAAAAATCAATTTCCATATTTATTGACCAATCAGCAATGCTGTTTCAGACGCAGCGCGGGAGTTTTGAAAAAGCAGACCATTTCTGTGTTGTATGCTCAAAAAATGAAATCTCACATCCAGGAAATTATTAACAATCATTTCTCTCAATATCAATTGATATCATAATCGATATCAATATCAAAATCGATATCAGTATCAATATCAAAATCAATATCAATATCAAAATCCATATAAAAATCAAAATCAATATCAAAATCAGTATCAAATCAATATCAATATCAAAATCAATATCAATATCAAAATCCATATCAAACTCAGTATCAAAATCAAAATCAATATCAATATCAAAATCAAAATCAATATTAAAATCAATATCAATATGGATATCAAAATCAATAACAAAATCCATATCAAAATCAGTATCAAAATCAATATCAATATCAAAATCAATATCAAAATCAATATTAATATCAATATCAAAATCAATATCAAAATCAATATCAATATCATAATCCGTATCAAAATCAATATCAACATCCATATCAATATCAATATCAAAATCAATATCAAAATCAATATCAATATCAAAATCTATATCACAATCAATATCAATATCAAAATCTATATCAAAACCAATATCAAAAATTGTAAAATGTTTTAAGAAAATTTCTAAATTTAATAAATCAATCTTTTAACATCGTGTTATCCGAAATTTTCTTATAAAAAGCGTAACTTAAATTAAAAAACTAGTCTTCAGTATACTTCGAACGGGATGTAAATAATACTGATTTCTCATTTTTAGACCCTGCCAAAAAATTTATTGATTACTAAAGTTCCTTTAAAATTATTACTCTTTTTAAAAGAAACCAGTTTGCACCGTTTGTATTATGAAAACACCAAGCCAAAAACAAAATAAAACATATTTTGAGTTTAGTTGTCATTAGCTGTATTTAAGCTGATATTTTATTTAATCAAGCAAGTGTGAAAGTGAAAGAGAAGACTGAGTATAGGGAGGATTAAAAAAAGGACAATAGATGAACGGGACTTAAGAAGACAGAAGATAGCGACTGACATTACATTTAAAATCCTGAAGATTTTAGTTATCAAGGAAGCAAATAAACGGAAGTGAGTTCCGAAGACGGGTAGTGGAGTAGAAGTGGCGGTTGCATTTATCTATTTAAACAGTAAGAGGTTGGTAACTCGATGCTATCTAGTCGAACGCTTAAATTCATGCAGTCGAGTCACCAGGGAAAAAAACTTGTCAGAGCAGTTGCTATGGAATTATTTGTAGAAAAAACAGAGGGAAGCCACGTCACGTCGGGAAGAATGTAACTGAAGTCATGATGCCAAATCATGATCGATCACATTGAAGATCCTTCTTTAGATTTTGTCAAAAACCTCGAGATGAATAGCAGGATCACCAGACCAGATATGGCAGCAGTATTCATAGCACGGACGAATTTGTAAATGTACAAGATGGGCTCTAACGAGAAAAATCTTCTGACACGATAGTGTTCCAACTTTCCTTGCAGTAGATGCAGCTATTGATTCGACGTAGTGGCGTCACTTCAAGTTTTTTGAAAACGTGACGTCAAGAAGGTGCAGTGTGTTGCTCTCCATGAGTCTAGTATCAGCCATGCTGATGACAGGCAGAAAAGTTTCTCTATGGTTGTTTAATGAGAGCTGTTTTGTTTTGGATACGTTAAAATTTACAGGCAATTTCAGGTAAACCACTGATCGGCGGTCCTTTTCAAGAGCAACTACCAGGTTTAATTTTTCAGATCTGACGGTTTTCCTATTGAGATAAGAGTAAATGGTAGTGCCATCTGCATAAATACCTACTTCAGAACTGATGACAACTGAAAGGACATTGATAAAGATCAGAAACAGCGTAGAATCCAGGATAGAGTCTTGGGGGACATCCGCGTTCGTGTGAAAGGATCTGGAAGCGAATCCGTTCAAAACGAGATTCATTTTACGATTGTAGCTCTGGTGTTTGCGTAGAAGACCATCGTGCCAAACGCCTTCGAAATATCAAGAGCCACAACTCGTGCTCTGCCGTTATTACCAACGGTTTGGTATACATATTCAGTTATGGCCGTATATATATATATATATATATATATATATATATATATATATATATATATATACACGCTTTCACACACACACATATACATGCAAATAAATAAACAGTATTTATTTATTTATTCTTTAGTCAAATGATATTACGAAGCAGAAAGTTCCTTCCTGATGTTTAATTTAAATTAGGAAGGAACTTTCTGATATAAATTAAACATCATATAATATAGTCTAGCATCAGCCATGCTGATGGCGGGTAGGAAAGATTCCCTATGGTGGTTTTGTTTTGGAGGCATTAAAATTTACGAAACATTTCCCGCTCTAGTTAACCACAGATTGGAGGTCCTTTTCAAGAGCAACGGCCAGGTTAACTTTATCAACTCTGACGGATTTGCTATTGAGACAGGAGTAAATGGTAGTGTCATCAGCATAAATGCCTACTTGGGAAGTGATGAATTGATGACATCATTGATGAAGATCAGAAACAGCGTAGGACCCATTATATAGTCTTGGGGAACACCCACGTTCCTGTGAAAGGATCCGGGAGCGAGCCCGTTCAAAATGACCTTCATTTCACGATTTGATAGGAACGATTGGATTAAATCAAACAATCGTCCAATAATACCATAGCCCTCGACTTTACGTAGAAGACCATCGTGCCAAACCCTGTCAAACGCCTTCGAGATATCTAGAGCCACAGCTCGAGCTTTGCCGTTATTATCAAGAGCCTCATATACATATTCACTTAGCACAACAGAAGTCATATCGTTTGTCAGAGAGAAGTAAAAGTCTTAATCACTTCAGTATTGATTAGAGCCTCGAATACTTTGCCGAAAAGCGGCAAGAAACTAATAAGCCGATAATTTGAGGGGGTCAGATTGTTCTATAGAGTTCTTAAAAACAGGAACTACAAATGAAGACTTCCAACAAGCAGGAGGAAGCAAGGCAATTGTTGTAGAGTTTGGAGAGAATTTGAGCCAACTCGGGAGCACATGTTTTTAGGACGACGGCTGGGATCCCGTCACCACAGCTTGCCTTGTATGAATCTAGTTTGGAAATATCTGAAACCAGTAACGGGGTTATGCGCATATCAGTCTGTAGAGCCTCCGTTCTAGGGAGAAATCAGATGTGAGTACTCGTTTGCGGAGTTGGAAGAGAATTTCTGAGCAAAGCATTCAATCTTATCTGCTGCAGATATCAAGACTTCAAATTGGTTGAATAGAGGAGGGATTGGGGATTTGCTGTTGTTTAGCTGATTGCTTTCTCCTGTTGCTTTATTTGTGCTATGAACATGCAGAGTTGTTTCATTTTATTTTTTCAGTAACTTGACATTCTTTCACATACGCTCGCACTCTTTACTTTATACTACGTCATAATTCAACGTTTTTCCTTTGTACTGTAAAAAACAAGACATTTCCATATGAACCTTGCTTGCGTTTATCTAAAAACCGACTAAAGGAAGAACTTCTTATTTCTTTCTTATTTTCTATATTTTTTTATATTCAATAATAAAATTAATTGAATTTGCAGAGCTATGTTTGAAAATTATTTCTTTTCGTTGATTTTTACACATTTTGCACCAAACCGTATATTCATACATACATACATTCGTATATATATATATATATATATATATATATATATATATATATATATATAGTCAATTATATTTATAAATTCAATTTTTTTATGGATTAGGTTGAATTTGGTAATTGACCATTGTTGGTAAAAAAAATTTGACGAAAGTTGATTATATTCTTGTATTATTTCGAACTATTCCCGTCTTGGTTGATATAGATGTTATTATAGGCACAACGATTCGACCATGTACCTTCAGGTCATCATCATAGGTCATAGCTGACGCTATTCATCTCGTGATTCTTGACAAAATCCAAGCAAGGATCTGTAATCTAATCAATCCTAACCTGGCAGCTCGACTTCAGTCACTTGCTCACCGACGTGGCATGGCTTCACTCTGTCTTTTATACAAATTTTAATGGCAGTTGCTTTGACAAGCTTTTTTCCTGGTTCCCTGACTGCATAAATTTAAGCGTGCGACTTGGTCCCACTCTTTTACTGTTGAAATAGATCAATGTAACCGGCATTTCGGCTTTAATAGATTCTTTTTCTCGCACTATAGAATTTCCTTCCGTTTCCTGGTAACTAAAATCTTCAAATATTTAAATGCAACATCAATCGCCATCTTCTATCTTCTTGAATCCCGTTTATCTTTTGCCTTCTCCTCAATCAACCCTATTCTCCTCTTTCACTTTCACTCACTGTAAGCCCCTGCGTACTAGTGGCATTCTCGCCCTGCTTGAGGTGAAATGATTAAATCCAATCACTGAACTGACGACCATTAAACTGATTAGCAAAATTTTCTGGAGTATAATACACTCCATGTAATGATGCGATAAAATGCACCCCGGGTAATGATGTGATGCATGCTTTTAGCGCATGCGCTATGGGTTTCTTCTCCTTTTGTGAATTTTGGACTCTGATATTCACATTCTTCTAAGTCGACAGATAAAATAGGTTCTTTTATTAAAAGAAGTACTTTCATTAAAAGAGGTATTTTTTTTTATTAAATCTTCGCTCAATTAAATTGCAGCCACCGTCGCCGTCGTCGCTCAAACTCTTAAATTCAAAGCTGGCAACGATAAAAGTTTATATTTTCAAAGAATTTTATAACAGAGTTTTTATTTTTCTTGTGCTGTCAGCAAAATATATATCTGACTTTTAGTTACTCGCCAAATAACAGACCGGAGGCGCCAGCACACGGATAACACCAAAGAAATCAAACGACACATACACATACATGCACACGCACGCGCGCACACATACAAATGCGCACATATGCACACACGTGAACACACACACGTATATATGCGGACATGCACACATACACACACAGACAGATACACATTCATGCATAAAAGCACGCACATATATATGCACGTATACACACGCACACAAACACACATGAACATAAAAACGCATATACATTTGCATATGCATGCACACACCTTCAAATGAACATATGCAATACATACACGTGCAAACATACATACACACACTCACCCGCATGTACGCACACATATGAATACTAATACATACTTGAACACGCACAAACACACACACACACGAACACACACACGAACATAGACACACACACACACACACACACACGAACATACAGTCAGTCAGTTAAATGCCATACGTGATACACGCTTTGGCGATCATGTATCTTTCGATACATGACTGACGAGGCAGATTTTTCCCCCGCGGAGGGTTGCCGTTTATTTCTGCGGTAGACTGGTTGCCAACCAAGGCTAAAGAACCCAGCCTGTCTTATTATTCAACCCATAGTTGGAGGGGGAAGAGATGGATTCACACCGTTTCTTTTCCAACGAATACACTTATTGCCTTTTAATTCGATTGTAATTCGATATTTTCTTCATTCTTTTCATTTTGTTTTTAATAATATCAACTGCATGCCGTAAATGGAAACAAAAACGCCACTTCTACGTAGAATCAGAAATAGACAGAGGAAATTAATCGGCTGTATAATGAGGGCGGAAAGCTTAGAAAATTTAATACACACAAGACATATTGAAGCCAAGAGGTGCTGATTCTGTCCCACTAGAGTATAATTGCACCCAAACGTAAATCGTTGGCAGACATGGATTTGACAGGATAACAGACAAAACTAAGAGCTACAAAGGATAAAAAATTGTGGAGAGCCTAGATCACCCACGTCCTGAAGTCACTGAAAAGAAGAAGAAGAAGAAGAAGAAGAAGAAGAAGAAGAAATGTAGAAGGAGGGGAGTTCGGGTTAACTGTTCCTACAAAAAACCGCTCATTGGGGTACACTCTTTTTTATAAATAGGCAGTTTTTTCTCTCTTTTTTTTTACTTTTTCATCTTACACGTTAACATGTAAATCATCTGCGGAGAACGTGTTCCCTTTGGGAAACGTTCACTTCCATGCACAAACACACACACACACACACATACACGTACATACGCATATTCACCTATTTTACATAACTTCTACACAAACACCTTCCAAATGGTTTCACATACATTTTTTTTGCACATCATTGTCTTTTATCTATTGTAACCTGTTTGTTAATACATTATAATTTGTTTTTTACAACTATATTTTTTAGTTACTTTACATTTTTTTTTACGTGGACTCACATCCCGAGTTCGCCATTTTTGTTGCTGGTATTTCAGGAGACAGCGTGTTATTCCCAATTTCAAATACCGACGTTACTAACACCCGAAATAAGTCAGGAAACGCACACCAACGCCCCACAACACCCTTCATTACAACCGACTGCGTTTAGCTATTTATTCGACTGAGACAGTTTTGTTTAAACAGCATTAATTCTTGTCCGACGATAAATCTCATCTAAAATTACTATTTAAAATTATAAAAAAATAAAAAATGCTTAAGGTGTCGTCTCTTGAAGAGAATTTTTTTTTCCATTAAGAAAATTTTGCAGAGATCAGAAAATATGGTAAATCAGAGGTGAAATAATTATTGAATACGGCAGGCGAGTATATTGATTTTTTGATGTGTGTTAATTTTTTTTTTAAAGACTTGTTCTTTTCTGGGTTATTTAAAACAGAAATATATTTGCATTGTAACATTTTTTTCGCAAGTAAATATTGCATTAACATTTTTTGAGAATAACGATGATTTTTTCCGATATAAATCCTACTATTTAATCCATAGATAGGGAAAATAATGTCTACATACGTTTCCCAAGGGACAGACAAAATTATAAATAAATAAAGATATTAGATATAAATTCTACTATTTAATACATAGGTAAGGGAAAAATGATGGCTACATACGTTTCCCAAGGGACAGACAAAATTATAAATAAATAAATATATTCGATATAAATTCTACTATTTAATCCATAGGTAGGGAAAAATGATGGATACTGTTGAGGGATCCTCCCCTTTTTACACAAATGGACTCACCCAGTATGTACATATACTATTGCTACGTGAAGACCCGACAGAGCAAGACAAGAGCAACCGAGGGTGAAGGTAACAAACAGACAGACAGAACGAACGTAGCCAGCAAGAGTCACAGTGAGCGAGCACGTAGACTCAGTAAGAAGTCATACAGCGATACTTCAATACCAAAGACTGTATAGATATTTTGCTACTAACCCGTATTCCTGGAGCTACTAACCTGCATTACCAGTTTGTATTATTACGTTAATACATTATTTTCTGTTATGGAGTGGTTTTACAGCGGAGGCTTGTATTTGTACTAAGTCGGTCCTAAAATAGGTTTGACGTACAAAACGTTAGGAACTTGATATAATAGGTACAACGCAGAGTAATCTAGTTGTGGTCGCTGATACTTTAGTATCCGACTAACGGTCGTCCGACATCGACTGACTGACCAACCCAACTGAGCGACATCTCTCGTTACTCTTACTACTCCTACTTATTATAGGTGGGAGTGTCTATTAACTATAGAATAGGTGTGTTCCACTATGACATTTTCCTATATTCATTCTTGGCGTTTGTTATTTATTGGTACTGGATTTCATCCCGGAATCCACAACAGATACATACCTTGGTAAGGACAAAAAAAAAATTTCATAAATAAATTCCCAAACTAAAATTAATATTCGGATTGGCAACTGATCAATTTTTTTTTTTTTTTAAATATATATTTCAATAGATGAGGAAAAAAAATCAATTGTTTTTAATTCATTTGATCAAGACCGATTAAAAGTAGCCCTCCATCATCACAGAAAAATTTGATTGAGTTTTGGTTCTTCATCGGTTTTTGACTTTGAGTAAAAACTTTTTGTCGTGCTTTGAAGAGCGTCTGTTGAATTAAATTTTGAAGTTTTTTATTCTTTGTTCCAGGAAGTATAACTTAAAAATGCTATTTCTTAGCTTTAAAAGCTTCCGAACATATTTCAAATAATGATTTTGCATTTCAAATGAATTTTTTTCAGCCTTGACAGAATTCAGGACGTTTTTTTCATCCTAGAACCTCTTCCCATTAACGCAAAGTTTTAAAAATTAAATTATTTTTATTTAGATTTTGGCAAATGTTTTTCAAATTCCATCCCTTATTTCATGTCCGGATTTTTATACAGTTCAAAAAACGCATGGGCTGTAAAAACGTCGACTGAATCTAAATGGCTAAAAATAATTGAACCTCAAGAAACATGGCACAGTGGATTATAAAGATCCAGTGACATTTTTAAAGATTTTTTAGTTCAATATCCGGTTAAGGCAGTGGAGAAACACATTGAGGGAAATTTAGACAGGAGGTAATTGTTTAACTGACATCCATCAAACATGGCACCAAACTTTAACAGTCTACCCCGGTGAGCGAAATAAATTTTTCAGTTCGACATTCCAACCACCTGAAGAAGGCAATAAAACGGCCGAAACGTTGTGAAACAATATTACAAAGATGGGGTCAATAATCCGAATAATTAATAATTATGTATAAAAGGATTAAAAGAGATCATCTACAAAATTATATATCTAAATACATAGCTTTTAAATGAAAGAAAAATTTTTGTAAAATATTTGTAGTTGAAATAATAAATTGCGTCAAAAAATATTTAGATTTTTTTTATCTAAAAATTTGTTTTAGAGTTCATTGAAAATGAACTTGCTTAATATAAGAGCCACGTGAACAAAATTTAAACGTTTTGTTACATACAAATTTTGTTACAAAATGTTTATATATCTATTAACGAATACATGTATGCAACAATATTAACGCATGTATGCATTTTTTCAAACTATTAATTTGTATTGATTTCATTAATCACAGAGTTCAGTCAGTGCCATGCGTGATACACGCTTAGGCGATCATGTATCTTTCAATATTTGTATCCTATAACAGGAATGGTTAAACTTGCTTAATATAAGCTCCAAATACGATAAAGTTCAGATGTTTGAGAGCCGCAAGGCAGGAAGAAAATTTACACATATTTTTGTTAGATACACATATTGATAGATTTGACGATTAGTAGCAAGATGATAAAGTTGTTTGCGTTTTTGTTTACAATTGAAAGGCCCGCCACTGCCACCAAACAGTCACTTTGAGAACTAATATGATTCGTTCTTCTAATTTCGCAAATTTTGAAATACATTGTTTTTTTTTGCAAAAAATTTTTTTTTTTTTTTGCCTTCAGATATTGTCTGTTGCATCCAAAGTCTGTTGGTTTAGGAGATTCTTTTTAGTGTGTGTATGTGCAAAATTTGAGTTGCACTTATTTGATAGAAAATAGATTTTGACATTGGTATAATGGATAGTGAGAAATGGGAAGAGCCAAATTCAAGTTCCAGTCAGGTTCATTATTACAATTACAGACAAATCTATATAATGGACTAATAGGGGGTTATTTTCTGTTAAAGCCAAATTATCTGTAGATGGGAAGGATTATTTTTTTTTCTAAAACCACTATAGTAATTGCCAGTAGTTATTTTCATAATTTTAAATACTATAAATATGTATATATGGCAAGTTTAAATATATACTTAATATAGATACATTAAATGAATAACAAAAATAATAG
The DNA here is from genome assembly GCA_903632075.3 of Acanthosepion pharaonis. Classification (NCBI taxonomy): domain Eukaryota; kingdom Metazoa; phylum Mollusca; class Cephalopoda; order Sepiida; family Sepiidae; genus Acanthosepion; species Acanthosepion pharaonis. Next base: position 184,652 of record CAHIKZ030001923.1, on the reverse strand, counting down.
ATTTAAATATTTGTACACACGCTAATGTATCATATATATTTCGGTCTTTGTTTACAATTGAAAGGCTATGTCAGTTTATCACCAAACAAAATTTATGAACTAATATGATTTGTTCTAATAATCCCGCAAATTTTGAAAATACATTGCTATTTTGAAAGTTTTTTCCTTTTTTTTTTTCTTTTCAGATATTGTCTGTTGCATCCAAAGTCTGTTAATGGGAGGTTTGTCTGTACTTAGGTACATATGCTTTTTTTATGGTGTGAATTTTTTATTTATTTCCAGCTAGGAGTTGAATAGTAGGACAAACTGGGTCCTATAGGCTTGGTTGGAAACCAATCAATTGCAGAAAGAAATGGCAACCATATTTAAAGTCATTTTTTAAAAGAGACCTGATTACCCAAAGGCATTTCATATATGGTTTGATTGTCACAAGATACATTTGAGGATTAGTAGCAAGATAAATAATATTGTTTTAAAAAAAAAATGGCTAACGAAATCAAAATTAGTATTAATTTGAAGAAGATGCAGGATGTAAATGACCATTATAGTGAAATGTTTGGAAGGGATGCAGTGGCTTTATACTTAGAAATGTGGTTGCTTTTTAGATGTTAAAAAGAGAGACTGTACTTAAAAAGTAGCCTTTTAAAAGTGTGTGTGTATGAAATTTATATGTGTACCATAGCAGGGGGTATAAACTTGCTTAATGTAAGAGCCAAATATGATAAAGTTCAAATATTTTGAATTCATTCTACATTAACAAAATTTCCACATTTTTTTTATTACATACACATTTTGTTACAAAATATATTAAAGGTATGCAATAAAATTTATTTTTGTATGCAGTTTTTCAAATTATTAATTTGTATTGATTTCTTTTAATCACAAAGTACATATATACGATAAATTTCAAAAAGTTGAGGACACCTGGTAGTTTTTTAAAATTGGCCCGAACCCGGAAAATTTGGCGATACCCGGAAAAAAAAGTACATTAATAGAAATCAAAGGAATAATAATAATAATAATAATAAATAATAATAATAATATATTAATAACTGACAGAACAATCAAAGCCAACGGCCCAGACATTGTTATTAAAGATTAAAAAAAAAATTGCCTCCTTATTGTTTGGCAGTCCCTTTTGACTGCAATGTATCTTTGAAGATATTTAAAAACCTGTCAAAACTAAAGGACCTTGAAATAGAAATCATCTTTCCAATTGGCATTTCGTGGGAACATCAACAATCCCTTAAATAGTTGGAAAATAGGACTGGTTTTTTAATTTTAGTAGACTAATTGAAGGAATTCCTGGAAGTTCATGCCAAAAGAGATAAAAAATTATTCTGAAAGTACAGCCCACACTTTACGAAGGGAAAATCTATATATTTTTTTTTATTTTTTATCAGAAATTATGATGCCATTTCCATTAAAGAAAAATGGGATCGTAAAATTCGAAAAAATCTAGAAAATATAAAATAATAATAATAATGTAAACAATTGCAATTTCAAAAATTTATCTCATAAAGGGATTAAGAAATGATATCAATCAAACAAAATTATTTCTTTTTTAATTTCTTTTTTTCCAATTTTTTTTTTTTGTTTTTCATAATTTAAAATGAATTTCGTTTTCTATGATCGTTTTTTATATTAAACATATATTAAATATTTATTCATAAAATATTCATAAGTATGGTGATATGAAGGTTTTAAATTCGATTTTGGTTTACCTTTAAATAGAAATCCAATTTTTTCCACGTTAATTAATTGCAAAAAATATTATTATTCCTAAATTGGTTGTTTTTTAAGAAGTAATTCAGGTATAAATTTAAAAAATTTAAAATGTAACAATTTTTAATATTTTCATTAAAACAGAATTTTGAAATTTTATCTTTTTCATTCACATAAAAAAACCATTTTATTTAAAATTTGTTTCAATGTTATTTTATGGGGAAAATATAACTTTTGAATAATTTTTTAATATTCAGTTTTAATTAAACATATTATTCATCTTTTTTTTTTTTTTTTTTTTTTCTTTTTCATTTAAAATTTGAAAATTATATTTATTCTATTATTGAAAAATATTTTTTTTTAATTTTTAATTAAAAGAAAAAAAAAAAAATTTAAATTTTTAAAAAGAATAAGTGGTTTTTCTTTGACAAATTTTCACTAAAATATAAAATAATGAAAATTTGAAATTTGAGTAAAAATGAAATTTTATGAAACACATTTAAACAAAGGTATATATAAAAATATTTTCTTTATTTAAAATATAAATTTATTTATGGAAATATATTTAAAATGAAACTTCAAGAACTTTTTATCCTTTAAGAAAATAAAATAAAATTTTGAAAAAGAATTGTTATTCCAAAATATCCATTTGATTTAAAATGGATTTTTTAAATCACTAAATAAGAATGAAATCCATTTCTATTCAAAAAATATTTTTTAAATATTATAATTTTAATATATATTAAATAATTTATATATAAATATATTTTTTAAGAATAAAATAATATAAATTTAAATTATATTTTGTTTAAATTAATAATTTATTTTTTTTAAATTCTCATATTATTTTTTTATATATTTTAAATCTTAATTATTTAAAAAATTATTTTTTTCAAAAATATAAATTTCATATAAAACATATTTTTTTTTTTTTTTTTTTTTTATCAAAATTTGTTTATATTTTTATATTTTTTATATAAATCTTAATATTTATTTATATTTAATATTTATTTATATTCATTTTCAGTTTTTTTTTTATTTAATAATATATATTTAAAAATTTATATTTTTCATACATTTTTTGTTCATTATTTTAGTCAACTCATACTTTTCTAATTAGATTTTTTTGTTCACTTTATTTATTTATAGACTTTTAAAAAAAAATTTGGTTTTTTTTAATTATTGTTTTTTTACTATTTAGTTAATCAAAATTTATATCTATTTTTTAAAAAAAAACTGAATTTTTTTTAATATTTTTTGTTTTCCCAATATTTTCTTGAATCAAAAATATATTTAAAAAAAAATTTGAAAATGAAACTAACAATAAAATTAAATGTTTTTTTAACAATGCTTGAAAAAAGATTCTTTTAAATGCAAACAACAGTTAAAAATTTCTTTGTTAATTTAAAACTTTTAATTTAAATTTATTTTTTTATATAAATTTCATTTAAAGAAAAATTTTTAAATTGAATTAATCAAATTTTTTTACATTTTTTCATTAAATCATTTTAAATTTCCAATCATGTATTTTTTTCTAAAATTTTGTGTTGTAAAATTTTAAATAAATTAATAACAAAAATAATTCAAAATGCACTTTATTCTAATTTTGTTATAATATGATTTTATTATAAAAATTTAAAATATTCTTTATTAAAAAAAAAAAAGATTATTCTAAATTAAAAAAATATAAAATAAAAGAACTAATTGAAATATATATTTTCTTTATAATTTCGATTTTCTAATTTTTTTTATTTTTTGAGAAAAATTAAATAAAATGTAACATTCAAATTAATTTTTTAATTTTTTTAATTTTATAAATATATTTTGTATTTTAAATAATTTTTTTTAAATTGGAAAAAATCTATAAAATTAATTCAAAATAAAAATCATTTCAGAAATTTCAAATTTTTTTCCAAAATGTTTCTTATATATTAAATAAATTATGATGAATTGAATTCAAATTTATTATTTTAAAAAATTATTTTTTTTATGTTTTATCAATACCAAAATTTTTCTAAATAAAAAGTAATGCAAATGTTTTAAAAATATATTCATTTTATGAAAATAAATATAATTCCAATTAATTTATAAATTTTTTTATATATTTTTTTCCATTTGGAAAAATAAATTTAAAGTTTTTTTTTTAGTTTTTTTTATTTTATTTTTAAAACATTCATTTTTTCAATTCTTGGACCTTAATATCTTTTATTTCAATTTATTTAATTTTTTTTCTTAAATATTATTTTATTTTGATTTTCATTTTTTATAAAATGAATTACTTACAAATTTATTTTTTCCATTTTGTTTTTTATTTATGAAATTTATTTTTTTTTTTTAAATTTTCTTTATTTATTTTTTTAATTTATTTTAATGAAAAACTTTTATTTTATTTAAAAAATTTTTTTAAAAATTTATCTTTTTTTTTTTTTTTTTTAAACAGTTTTAATTTTAAAGCCTTTTATGCATTTTGATTAATATATTTATATATTCTTTGAAAATTTTTTAATAATTTTTACAAGGTTTTGAACAATTATCTTAAATGGTTCAATTTATTTTTATTAAAAGTATTTATTATAGGTCTATGAAAAAATTATATATATATATATAAATTTTTCATTTTTGAAAAATTACAAGTTTATGCTTAATAAAAATTTTTATTTTAAATTTGAATTTTTAAAAAAAAAATGTTCAAAATAATTATTTTATTAATTAATTTTGTTTTTTTTATTAAAAATTTATTTTAAAATAAGCAAACATATTTATAAATTAAATTATTAAGTTTTGTAAAAAAAATTATAATTTTTTATATTTTTATTTTCAAATTTATTTCAAATTAATTTTTGGATTTTTATGTTATAAAATTTGATAATACAATATATATTTATCTATAATAATGATTATGTTTTAAATTTTTTATTTATTTAAATGTATTTTAAAACAAAATGAGTATCATTTTACAAAAAAAAGAATATAAAAAATTTAATTCATGTATATTTTTATATTCATATATAGATAAATTAAACTGATACAATATATTTGAAATGTCATTTTATATTTTAAAATATATATTTTAAATTTTTCAAAAAAATAATGAATATAATTTTCACTTTTTTAAATTTAAATTTAAAAATAAAAAAAAAACAAATGACAATAATATAAAAAAAATTTTATAAGAAATTTTTTTTTTTATTTTAAAAAAAGAGATTTAAAGATTATTTAAAAAAAATATCATTAATTAAAAATTTAAAAATAAATGGAAAAATATTTTTTTGATTGTTTTGTAAAATTTTTTTTATACTTATTATTTTATAATATATATATTCATATAAATTTACTATAAAATTATAATTGATTTTCAAATTTAAATTTCAAAAAATTTTTAAACAAGCAAAATAATGTTTAGAAAAATTCCTTCAATAAAACTAATACTGAAAATAAAAAAATTATTTTGTTAATTTTTATTTAAAAAAAAATTTTTTTTTTATACAGTTATGATTTATTTTTATTCAAATATTAAAAAAATATTTAATATAGGATTTTATTAAAATAATATTTTTTTTAAAAAAGTAAGAAAATAAAAAATTATTTTGAATCATTATTTTTAAAAATTATAAATAAAAAATTTAGCTAATTTAAATTTTTTCAACTTTTAAATTTTTAATTTAAAAATGTTTCTATTCAAAAGAATTATCCAATCTTTGAAATATAAAACTTTTTAAAAAAAAACAATTCATAAGTTAAAAAAAATTTCTCTTTAAATTTCAATACAAAAAATTTAAAAATTATAAAATTTTTTTTCAATTTATATATTATTGAAATAATATAATTTTTATATATTTTCTATATATATATATATAAAAAATATCAACCAAATGAAGAAATTAAAAATTACCACAAATTCAATTTTTTAAGAAATAAATTTCAATTTTGTAATTATATATTTATTCTTAAATTTTATAATTTTTAATATATATATATTTAATAATAATATTTATATATAAAAAAAAAATAAATATTTAAAATTTTTTAACATATTAAATTTGAAAAATTTTGAATTTTTTTTTTTCCATTTTTTTTTTTTTTAATTTGGATTTTTGAAAAAAATTTATAGAAAGTTTTTTATATTTTATTGGGTATGATATATTATATATATATATATATATTTAATATTTATGATTTTGTCATTATAATGTTTAAAATTTTTATTTGATATGTATTTAATTTTATCAATTTGGATATTTTTCATATTTATGTTTTTTACAAAAAATTTTCAATTTTGAATTGTCCATCAATATGTGTCTCATTCAATATTATATTATAAATAAATATATATAAGATAAAAAAAATTGTATTTTTTTACATATATTTTATAAATTCTTTTATAATATATGGATAAAATTTTTTTCATTAATATTATTTTTTCAATTTAAATTAAAAAATTAAAAATTGTTTATGTATTATATTTGTCTATTTAAATATTTTTTTTATATAATATATAAACTATAATTTAAAAATTTTATATATATTTTTAAAAGATATATAAATTTATCTTTTGGGGTTTTAAATTTTTATAATTTTAAAATTATTTAATTAAAAGGATTTATATATATTTACATTTTTATTTTCAATGATTATATTTATAATTTCATTTAATATCCATTTATAATTATATATATATTATATTAATAAACTCTGATGTTTAAAAAAATATTTTTTAATTTATTTAAAATATCGTCAATATAAAAATTAATTTATATATATATTTTATTTTATAAATTTAATATCTATATATTTATAATATATTTTATTTCTTATATGTTTTTATATTTTATAAATATTATAAATAAAAATTTTTATATATATATATATATATATATATATATATATATATATATATATATATATATATATATATATATATATATATATATATTTCATTTATACATGTTTCATTAAATAATATAGACAAGTTTTGTCTATTTATTTTATGTAAATTCTTTTCATATTGTCTGATAAGTTTAATAACATTATCATTAAAAGAAGAAAAGAAAATCACCATATTGATACATATTTTTTAATCCAATCTAAGCTTTCGGCTTACATAAGCCATTATCAAAGATGACAATTACATTTCAATATATTAAACAATATACGGACAAAACAATAATGATAGTCTGTTTTTGTTTACATGGAAAATTTTCAAGCACCGACAAACTCGTGCATACGAGACGCTGGAAGGGAAAATCGAACGTCAGCTCATGACGTCAGACTTGACCACGCGAGAGTGAAAACGAGAAGTATTAAGTATGGGAAGCCGTTGTTATGACCCAATGGCTTATGTTATCAATTGTAGTTATTTAAGTATATTTGTGGACTTTTCATAGTTTATTTTGTTCAGGTTAGGTTGCAACTGTTTTATGTATACAGCTTCAAGAATTTTTAGTTTTTGTTTATTGTTTTCATGTTTAAGTATAGTTGTGTTTTCAACAAGTTTCCGGAATTGTGTATGCAGGGCAGGCATGTTGTTTTTAAATGCCTAAAAATGTTAGAGTTATCATTCAAATGTAGTGTCAAGCGTCGTGAAAGCGAGTTTGTGGTGTGACCAACATAAATATTATTTAATCCGTTGGAGATACAATCTCCCAAAGGGCACTTGAATTTGTAAACTATGTTGGTTTTTTTTTTTTTTCAAATCGCTAACCGGGGAGAAGAATCATTGCGAATAATTGAGTTGGATATACTAGATTTAGTGTAGTATATGATTAACTTAATTTTTTTTTTAGGATCTGTTGTAGATATATTAGTATTTACTAATTTTTTTTATATATTTTCATCTTGTTTATAATTAGTATGCATTTGATTACGATATAGGAGATTAATATATTTTGAGATTAGTTGAAGCAGTATTATGTTCTATTTGCTTAGTATTGAATTTCTAAGAAAGCATCTTTTTGTTCATCAACTATATAGTTTGGAAAGCTATTATTAATAAGTGTTTGTTTTATATTCTTTAGTTCACTGTAAAAAAATCTGTTTTGTGGATGAATTAGTTTCTGCACGATGTATTAGATTTTTTATAATTGCTATTTTGTAGTAATATGGGCATTCGCTCTTTTGTAGTTAAGTGTACATGAATTTATTTATGGTAGGTTTTTTTATGGTGAAATAGTAAATTTGTTATTATTTGTGTTTATCAATATGTCAAGGAAGGGAATTTTATTATTAGTATTGAGTTCATATGTGAATTTAAGGACAGAATTATTTTGGAACCGTTTTTTTGTTGTTGAATTATTTTTCATCTGTATTTTTAACTAACATAAGGATATCATCAACGTATTTAGTAGATTGATGGTTTTTAAAATCTGTAAATATCTTATTTTCGAGGTTCGACATGTAAAAATTGCTAAATGCCGAACTGAGTACATGAAACACCAAGACGTTGTATATATATATTATTTTTATGATCTAAGAAATAAAAATTAGTAGTACAAGCTTAATAGTAGTTTTTTTTGATATATTATTTTTAAAATTTATTTTGGGGATAAATAAATATATATATATATATATATATATAAATATTTTTAAATTATTTTTAAATTAGCGTATATGACACCTAATTGGTTTTCAATTGTTTCTAACATTTTAAATTTAAAATAATTTCTTGGCCAGTTATTTACCATCGCCTTTTTAAAAGGAACAATTTTAAAAAAATTTAATTTACTAAAATTTTTTTTAACATGATTTTTTTTTTTAATCTCATTAATAAATAATTTTAATATATATTATATCCGTATTGAGCCCTTTTAAAAAAATTATATGCTGCAGACAGTGGAAATATATTCCATGTGTTTCTTATTTTATTGTTATTATATATATATATATATATATATATATATATATATATATATATATAATTTATTTATTATGTTGTTTATTTTTCCTTTTTGCTATTAAAAAAGTGTAGGTTTCCTGCCAGTTATTAAGTGACTTTTAGAACACCCTGTAGTTGATTCACATATTTTGAAAAATTTGTAGCATTTTATAAATTTTTGAATAAAAAGATTTCTTTTCAAATTTATTTCTTTATAAAATTTTAAATAAATCAAAACAAAAAATCCTAAATAGACGATAAATATTGATATTGTACTTGGTTAAATTCTAATTTTAACCTTTTCTTAAATGAACATTTAATATTTTAAAGATGAAGGTATTTTAAAGTAATAGCGGTAATTAGCAAAAACCCGCCCCTTTTGAAATAATGTTTTTTTTTTTTTTTTCTGGCACGAAGGTTAAACATTGGCCAAATATCAATATTCAAACTGACAATTTAGTTCCGACTGCTGTCAAGATTGGTATTGGGTCGTTTTATGGGCAGTCGTCTACATACGAAGTGCTATCAGGAATTTAGTTTTTACCAATGTTGACTGCGACTTCTGAATGCCGTGTCCCTTAAGGATTTTGGCAATTATGGCCCTCCGCAATTTCCTAGCTCTAAATTTTGTCTTTTTGTAATAGTTATCTCTACCCGCTCTTTTCTGCCATCCATTTACACTAGCTCGTTAGGGACGTTATGCGCTTTTTCCCTTTAACCCTCTTGCCTTCAATATGACGTGTGAGCGTCAAATTTTCCAAGCTCTCTTTCCCCATCATGTGCACTAGAAATTTCAACGATCTATCTGATTAAGCGTTATTTGTTTTCATCATACTTATTATAAAACCCAGGTTGTGTGTGTGTGTGTGTGTCTGTACGTTTATATATTGGATCGGTTTTTTTGTAAATCAAACCGATTTCAAAAAAACTTCATAGGACTACGTAAATTACCTTGCATTCCTCTAACAGCGCCAAAATTGGAAAAAGATAATTATTTTTGCACGAAATCAATTTGAAAATAAATGAAATAATTTATTTGCTTTCGCGAGAATGAAAAGGGGAAACTTTGAATCGAGTTATAAAACTAAAAAAATTTTGATTGTTTGTTTTTGTGTGTGTGTGTGTTCGTTTATATATGGGATCGGATTTCCAATTTTTTCAACCAATTTCAACAAAACTTCACTTTTTTTTTTTGTAGTGTTTCTTATTGTCTTGCACACTTTTTTTTCTTTATTTTTGCATTCAGAATGCTTTAAAAATTCCATTTACAAGACAATTGTTTTATGAAAATTCATTCAATCGGTAGACTCATAACGATTGAAAACAATGATTTTTTGAGTTTCATAAATTTGACCAATTCGTAAAAAAAAAAAAAAAAAAAAAATTAAGACATGCGTGTCCGTCAACCTTAAACAATAATCTTTGTCAATTTTATTTTTCAGTCTTTATGATGGTCGATACTTGATCTATCTCTTACTGTTACATCCCCTGGCAATGCCGGGCTCTACAGCTAGTTTTCTTTAAAAATTCATCGTTTATCACGTTCAATCCATGGTATTCTCAGCATCCTTCTGTAGAACCGAATTTCTGTTGCTTCAGTAGTGTTCAGTACCTAGATGAATGACCACTTGGGAATACCAGGGGCTATAAGCTTGGGTGTGTAACTGGAGTAAAGGATAATGGCTTCGAATTATTAATCATAGTGCTGAGTTCGAATTCCATTTGCATTTGTTATATTCACTTACGTGCAAATACACTTGGGAAAGGTACGAATACATCGTTTTTCACCCCTAGCTATGGGTTAATTTGCTAAACTTGTATCACTAAATCATTATTATCTAAAAGAAAACTGAAAAAAAAAATTCTTCTAAAAATATTTTCTGGCTTTAAATAACCTGCAAATGGTTGATAACCTGGAGAGAATGAATGAACGTTCTTCCTCTGTGATAAGATGTTTCCAGCTTTCACTGAAATGTCGGAGGACTCATATTATGTAACAGTTCAGTGTTCTTTTCTTCGTTTCTAATGAAATTTTCCTATATCTAAATATTCTGCTTAACTTTTGAAAGGCATCTTCCAGTATTCCAATGCACCTTTGGATTTCGGTATCACATTTTCAGCCCTCCATTAAAACATTTCTCAAATTATTGTACTTACTTGATTTTGGTATCACCATTTTGAAATTTGTTCTAGTTCCACGTGCCGCCATGTTTGATGGATGTCAGTTATCAGTTATGTTTGATGGATGTCAGTTAACAGTCTACCCCAGTGATCGAAATAAAGGGTTCAGTTCGAAATTCCAACCACCTGAAGAAGGCCGGAGCGTACAACGGCCGAAACGTTGTGACAAATATGGCGACAAAGATGAGGACAATAGTCCGACTAATGTAAATACTGTACATAATACCTCATCTCAGAAATATAGACAGAAAAAAAGAAATTTGTCGATTTCCTTACAGAATGATCACCTGAAGAAGGTTGGGAAATAGATCAGACAAAATGTTGTAGCGACAAAAGCAATGCATAATGGCTTCTCAAAATTATAAACTAAATCTCATTCATGAACATGAGAATTCCTTTCTTTGTTGCTTTTTATTAAAATGTAAGATTAAAAACATATTTATCTAAGATAATAGGTAGTCATGGCTCTCCACAACTTCCTAAGTTTTCTAGCTCTTAGTAAGGTTTATCCTTTTTTTTTCTTTATCTCCTAATGTCTGTTGTACCAAGCATTTATACAAGCAGGTTAGGTAGATTATTCACTGCTTTCCTCCATCTCTCTTGCCTTCTGTATGTCCTGTAAGTATTAAATTCACCAAGCCCTCTTTCCTCATTATGCCCTAGAAATGTCAACTGTCTCTTTTTTATTTTAGCTGTAAGTGCCCTACTATTAGTGTAATAAATAGAACAATATAGTGAACATCAGAGATTCCAGCTCGTTAATCAGTACGTTACTATCATAAAAATGGTTTTCACGAATAAGGAACACAATAGACGATAAATAAATTGGATTTCATCCATTTCATCAGCTGTGCTATCAGTTGGTGGCATTATCTCCTTGCTTGGGGAATTCTGTAACCCTCTACCTTTTCACCATCCTTGGGCCTTGTACAGGGTGAATATCATTGTATAGGTCTTCCAGTATGTAGACACTTGTATATTTCAGTTATTCTATAATCTTGTTCCTGAAATTGTCTAAGACTGATATCATTGTTGTTAGAATCCTATCTGGTCCTGCTTTTTGTCCTTGTTCATCTTGACTAGTGTCAATTTTATCTCAGACGTTAATATTAACGCACTTCATATTTATATATAACCTACAAAAGGCTGATAAGTCATAAAGAATTAATCAATTGTAGCTATACAAATTTTAAGAGAACAGAAAATGAAAAATTTACTAGATGATATATTTTACTAAATAATAGATCAGATAAATTAGATAGGTTTTTCATTGTTTTCCTTTGTCCTGTGAGTGTCAAATTCTCCAAGCCCTCTTTCCTCATAATGTGCCCTAGAAATTTCAACTGTCTCATTTCAGATTCTAAGCATAACTATCATTTTTCCTTACAACATCCTTGTTGCTCATATATCCAGTCCATGGTATTCTCAGCATCCTTCTGTAGAACCATATTTCTGTTGTTTCAAGTCACATCTTCATTTGTAAAAAAAACTGTTGAGCATTCATTACATATCAGTTTAGGCCTCTTTGTTTTTTTTCTAACGAAATTTTCCTGTTTTTTAATACTTTGCTTAACTTTTAGAAGGCATTTTTTTTGCTATTTAAATTGACCCAAGCATTCATAATAGTACTTGATGATGTCATCAGTGTAACAGCATGAATCTTCAAAGTAAACCAAAGAATTTCAGCTACTTGGTACATGGAACCACTTTTCTTGTTTAGGTCTAAAGTAGCTGATCAAACGAAAAAGTCGGGTGATTAAAAATCAGGCTGCAAATTTCATGTTAAAACTGCCAAAGAAAATTTCTATTGATATCCTACATTTCTCTATCAATCCTTGTGTTGTGGATTCCGAGATGTAATTCGGTCTCCAATGAAGAACAAACGCAACAATTAAATATAAGAAATAAAATGTATTTACACAATCATATAAAGGGTAATACTGTTAGTAAATCCAGGAACACGGTTAGTAGCAAGTACAGATAGATATATACAGTCTCGAAGTAGGACTTCCTTAGAGTCTACGTGCTTGTAACTGACTTCTACAAGAGGCTACCTCACACTATCTCCGTTCGTATATTCTCTCTCTCTCTTTCCGACTACCCTCACTGACTGTCTAGCTCTGGGTATTTAACGGCAGCAGTCCAGGTACACTGGTAGAGTCCACTTATATGAAAAAAACACCTTGTATCGTCTTTACTACCCAACCTTTTTTTATCAACTTTACATAAGTATGTTCTGCCACTTCATCAAATTAGGTCTGTTATCCACAGTGTCAGTGTTAGGTTGACTATATAGACAGAACCAGAACAAAGGTTGGCAGTAAGAATAGTTCAACATATTTTGCCTGAAATTTGAGAAGGACAATGTAACAATTTACACCGTTATATCAATGCATGATTGACTAGCAAAATGATCACCTGGAGATAGTTGGGAAATAGATCAGCCAAGATGTTGATTGGAATTTAAGATTAAAGAAATAAGTCTATAATAGCTGAAGACATTTAAGTAGTCCCAAGTGTGCCTTGGCATATACTAAAAGTACGTTCTCTGTTCTTAGATTTAGAATTTCATCTGAAAGTGTTGTAATCAATATATATTAAGTCCCTGGAGCCCACCCTCTGTAAACAGAAAGAGTGGATTTGGGTCTTAATGTAATCTGTGTTGTCCTATGAATTTTTTTAAACCTTCCACCATTCTTGTGTATTGTGTGTGTGTTTGCTAGTGTGTGTGTATATATATATATATATATATATATATATATATATATTCTTTCTCCATACATATATATTGTTTTGTTACAAGGAACCGGAGTGTATATATATATATATATATATATATATATATATATATACACTTTGCATGGTGTGTATGGTTGTGTTGTGGTTCATCTAGTGTATTTGTTTTTGCCAGTATCTATCTATCTATCTATCTATCTATCTATCTATCTATCTATCTATCTATCTATCTATTCATTCTCCATACATACATATATATTATATTATTATGAAAAAAGTCTATACAGAAACTAAATGTATTTTGTGTGGTGTGTGTATCCTGACTAGTGTGCTTTGCCACTATGTGTGTATGGTGTGTGTTTATGTGTGTGGGGTTATGATGATTTGTTTAGTGCTGGTTTGAATTTGACAATGAAGTTTTTTCTTGGATTTGTAAGTAAGAATAATAACCTGTTTGATATATTGGCATGATTATAAATTTACCTTTGTTGCATCTGTGGATGCATTGTGACACAAAGCGTTTTCTGTTATCTTGTAATTTAATATTGCTTTTGTGTAGGAAAACTGTTATTTAACGCTTGAGAGATACCTATATAGGATTTGTTGCATTTTGTGCACCATTCACATTTTTGGTGTTCCAGTTTAAGTTTTTCTTTATTGAGAATGTTGTTGGGTTTTCAAAAGTGTAAGAGTTTCCATTTATAATGATATCACAAACCCCCACATCTTGTTGCATTTTGTGACCCCTTGTATTATGTATTGATTAAATTTGGATGAGGTTAATATGTTTTAGGTTTTTGGATTAGCGTTTGCTTTTCATTATTTTGTTTTTAGTATATCTTTAATTCTATCATTCTTGTTAAGTAGGTCTAGATTTCTTGTTATTTCTGTAAATAGTTTTGGATTGTTCTTGTATACTGAAGTGTATGCTAGAATTTATTTGTTGCTGCGTTTCTTTTGGTTTCATAATTGTTCTAAAGGTATTTTTCTGCTAGTCCAAAACCCTTGTTTATTAGTGGTGTGGGTTTTTTGAGTGTTTTGTGTAATTCTTCTAGGGTGGGTTTTTCATAGGTGTTTGCTGGACACTATAGTGAAAATCCTACATGCTAGGAAACAGTGGATATAATTTAGACAAATTTTTGGGTGATGGCTTTTGAAATGAAAATATTGCTGGGTGTCTGTAGGTTTGTGGTAAATATCTGTGATTATGTTGTTTCTATTTCTGATGAGCATATCTAGGAATGACAGTTAAAATTATGTTCATGGGTGAATTTGATCTTTGTGCGTAAGTTTTGTTGTAGTTTGTGTAATTGGTTAATGTTACCCCATGAGGATTTCCAGAAAATGAAGCAATCATCTGTTCCCGAGATTTAGTGAAGTTGGTTTTTAAGTGATTTTCCAAGCGCGGCTCGGATGTGGCACAAAGCCGAACGTATGGGACACCCAGTGAGGATCGAACTCACTACTCAATCGTAATTGTTCTAGCGAGACAAGCTTGCTAACCATTACACCAACGCAAGGTGCCCAAAGTTGGTTTTTATATTTTCCTCATATATTCGTTCTATCTTATCATAAAGGTTTTTCTTTAGATAAGCTAAGGCTAGAGTGACATACGTTGGTGTAATTTTTGTTCCCATTGTGGTACCTAGGGTTTGGATATATTTTTTGTTGTCAAATTCAAAAGTGTTGTTACTCAGGATTAGGTCTATACTATCAATGATGAATTACTTTGTGAATTTGGAATGTAGTATTTCTGGGTGTTTTTCAATCCAAAATGAGATTTCCTGTTTACCTAAATCATGGGGTACGTTGCTACATAGACTACTAATGTCAACTGTTGCCATGAGTGTTCCTGGATCTCCTTTTTGTGGTATGGAACTAAGGAAGTGGATGCCGTTTCTGATGTGCTCTTAATCTGTTTAGTAAATGGTTGTAGTATTATGTCTATTAAGTTACTGAGTCTGCTAGTTAGACAGGCTGCTCCTGCTACTATGGGTCTGAATGTAAGATCACGAAGGTTTGGGATGTTAATACATTCAAATTTTTGTGTCTGGATAGCTGCTTGTATTTCACTCAATTTGTGAATTTTCGGTAGTCTGTAAAAATTGTTTGTTTTTGGGACGAAGTTCATTATAAAGTCCGTTTTATTTTTTTTGTTAATATCTTATTATATGTTGCGCAGAATATTCAATTTTTGATATAATATTTTTGTCTGTGTTGGTATTGATTAATTTATAATTTTTATGTTTGTTTTATAGGATATTTTCTCCGTAATAACTATGGCGTTGCTTTTGTCTGCTTCCTTTATAATAATGTTCTTATTTTTTCAGATGTTCCCTAAGGTTAGTTTTTGTCTGTATTTGAGTTTATTGAATAATTTGGATTTTTTATGTAGGTTGAGGTTCCAGAATTTTCCAAAAAATATGTTTAATTCATTTGTATTGTTTTTTTTGGGGGGGGGATAATTTGGATTTATTTTTTTACTATTTGAGTCATCTGTAATATTTTTGTTATTATTAAACGTTTCTATAAGTGAGCTTGCATTCAAATTCTCTAAGGTTCTTTTTTTTAGGCCTGTTATATTTCTTTTCAGGGTAGAGCAGAATTTTAGGTCTAATTTTAATAATTTTAGTCCTCAAGAACACATGGCACAGTGGATAAAGGTGTTGGTTCGATCCAGTAACAGACCCAAAGAAGGTGAGTTCAATTCCTGGTTAAGGCAGTGGAGAACTTTCAGAAGGAAAATTAGCAGGAGATAACTGATAACTGACATCCATCGGCCAAAACGTTGTGACAAATATGGCGACAAAGATGAGGACAATAGTCCGACTAATGTAAATACTGTCTAATTTTAATAAGTTGATTTTACTTTGAGTGCATATGTAGATAGGTTAATTATTTTTGGTTTTGTTCAGACTGGGATTCCTAAAAAATAATGAATGTTTCTTTCCACACATTCTGCGTTTTCTAAGAGATATCCTTTCTCTACATGTTTTGGGTTTTTAACACAGTGAGAATTTCTCTTGGTAAAATTGAGGTTGCTATTTTTAAATGGTTCTATTTAAGTGTGTTTGTTCTTGTCATAAGAGATTATAGTGAAGAAAGCGGCAATTTACCCCTTCAAACCAAGCAACAGCGAGTCGCATCTTTCCTACGACGGAAAATGTGGCGAAAAAGAAAATTATTTAGCAAAAAAAAAATGCACGTATTCCGCATGTTATAAAATAAAATAAGACATATCTCGGCTGATTTACAGGCATATACGCAAGAGCGAGAGCCGGATGTGAACGGGACAAGACCCCGTCACAAAACGAGGAAAGAGACCATTCGATCTCGTCTTTATAGACTTTGTCACAAAGGGAAAACGCTACATCCTAACCATCTTGGATAGCTTCAGTCGACACTTTACAGCCATACCATGCGCGAGAGACCGTGCTATCGACGCCGCCCGCGGATTGTACCATTTCTTCCTTCGACACAGAGAGATTCCACGCATAGTATCCTCTGATCGAGGCACACACTTCACTGGAGAAGTCTATCGACAATTCTGTAACCAGATGTCAATCACGCAAGAACTTCACTGTCCTTGGCGCCCGCAAAGCTCAGGAAATATCGAGAGACAACATCGCACGATGAAGAACGCACTTTATATGTTATGCGAAGACAGGAACTGTGAATGGACAGACGTTCTAGAATCTGTCGTTTCGTCCATGAATGCCACGACCAACAACGCCACCGGTGTTTCCCCGCACTATGCTATTACCGGCCGTCACCCCAACATCGGCCTACCTACACTACACAGAAAAGAAATCACAAGCGACGATCCTGGAGCATATAGAATGCAAATTAATGCCCTGCTAAGGCAGGTTCACCACCACTTCACCCTGGCCAACGATGAAGCTGACCACAAAACTTGAGACTAACTTAAATCGCCTCAGGCAAATAAACTAACAAACTCAAGAGCGAGAGCTAACGGGACAAAGCCCCGTCATCGACCATTTTCTTTGTTTACAAATGTTCCCACACACGACCCGAAAAATAAAATAAATTTGAAGTGTTCTATTTTTCAATAAAAATGCTTCCCTCCTAATTATACTCGTTTTTCCACACCATAAAAACGCCATAAAATACAAAAGCCGACAAGGTTTTTACCATCGGCCACACTCAACTGTTGCCCAAATCCTCTCATCTGCCCTGGATAGGAAATTACACCATTAAAAACGAACAATATGATGTGTCAGGTGCAAAACGATGATGGTGATACAATCTGGATTCACCGTGCACATATCCGACGACTGGCTCCACGCCCAACACATCTTTCTAATACAATCCCTCTGCCTCCATCATGTAACAGTCACCAGGATCATTCTCCTCCACATCCCTGGGGGACACATAATTCAGCAAATAACCCCATACCAAAACAAATGCCAATAAGAAGAACACGAGGACAACTTTCCACACGCTTCAGAGACTTTATCATGAATTAATCACCCAAATATACACGTATAACGCTCACTGTAAATCAGGCCGAGATCTGGGGGAGCCTTGTTATAAAATAAAATAAGACATATCTCGGCTGATTTACAGGCAAATAAACAACATACTCAGAGCGAGAGCCGGATGTGAACGGGACAAAACCCCCGTCACAAAATGACCATTATCTTCGTTTACAAATGTTCCCGACACTCGAGATCCGGTCGAAAATAAAATAATATTTAAAGTGTTCTATTTTTCGTCCAATAAAAATGCTTCCCTCCTAATTATACTCGCTTCGTTTTTCGAGCCTGTTAAGCCATAAAAAACGCCATAAAAAGGGTCACACGGAAGTTCAACAGCAGTCAACAGGTGGCCAGGAAGAGACCTGTCACGGTCAGGCTGAGCGGTCAGCAGCAGCCAGCAGCATCAACCACCGTCCAACCAGTGTGAACTACTATGAGAGATCGACCTAGATCCGAAGCCGGCTTATGAACTTTACCACAAGGTAGCTGTCCCAAACCCACACGTTCCTGTTGAAATAAACCACGTAAATCTATTTCTGCTGTTGTCGTATTTCTTTCTTGCAACCATACGCTTGTCTATAACACGCATGACATGCTGAAGACAGAATATTAAAAAAAAAAAAAAACATTTTCAAATTGCCGCCTTTAAACTGTAACATCCAAACAATTTTATTTAACTTTTTATTTGAAGCAGTGTGGAATGTCAACATCTTAATGATGAGGTAATACTGTATAAACCAGAAAGAATATTTTTTGATATGAAAATTGTCTTCTCTTTTCAAAGTTGGTAACGAATGGAAAAAAATAGCTTTAAAAGATTTATAAATTAGCAGTTAGCATATTCTCAATCATCTAGATGGTGTGGGATTAATCTTCTTCGTCGATTTTACCATTATTTTTCTGACTGGTTAAATGCATTGTTTTTGTTCGAAATAGTACCTGCGAATCGAAAAGAAAAATTTCTGTCCCTCAATATTCGAGTCTGTATAAAAGTGTGTTGTTCTTTTTTGTTATAATTAATCTGAAAAAATGTTTCCTTTGTTTTTCAAATTTAAAAGGTTTTCAAATTTTTCTAGAAAAAAACATGTTTTCTGAACTAGGGGTTAAAAGACATTTGTGGAAAGAATTTTAATTATATTTCAGATAATCTTTGTTAAAAATTTTGATTGTGTTAGGTGTTAAAAAAAAAAAAAAAAACGTTAATGTATGTGTTTTGTCCTGTGTCTGTGTTTTCTGGTATAATGGTATTTTGTAAAAAGTTTATTTGTGTTTGTTAAAATTTTATTTTTTATTTTTATTTTAAAAGTGCCATAGATGGAAAAAGTTCTTACCAACCATTTTGATTTTGTTTGTATTTGGTGGTGTCGTGAATTATTCAAAACCAGTATCGTAAAAATGGTCCGTGTTTTTTGGTCAAGGTCCATTGTCTGAAAAAATAAAAAAAAAATAGAAAATAAGATACATAAAAATATTTATGTAAGTTTGTATGTGCAAATTTCCACACACATATATATGTATTAAAAAAAAAAAAAAAAAAACAAAGATTTATAATCCAGTGATCTTGTAATTATTTTTATTTTTTAAAAATGAATGAAAATACAAAATCTGCAGAAAAGAAATATTATAAATTTACTAATTTAAAAATATAGTTTCCATGTCAAAATCGAAATAACTGATAAAACTCAAAGAAATTTTAAAATAAGTTATTCAAAAAACCAGTTGAAAATGAAACAGTACTAGGATTTTAATTTAATTCTATAAATTTTTTACGTGAATTATGTCTGTTTTTTTTGAAACATGGTAATTCCTGTCAAATAGTCAACCATATTTTTAAAACTAAATTTATAAAATAAATCATGTATAAAAATATTTTGGCATTCTTTGAAAGAATTTTTTTTTAAAACTTTTATATTTCAACCATATTGGACAACCTTTTTTATTCCTTGACTATTTAGGATGACAAAACTTCCAATTAAATTTTTTTTAGTATTTGACCCAATTCTGTTCCAAGATTATTGTATTAATTTTAGCATCACTGGAACCTTAGTTCAAAAAATTATAAGGAAATATTTGACATTCACTGATCAAGCAGTTTATACTACTGTTGGTTGAAATTTATAAAACCTTTCTCTGAAAACAATTTTTTCACAAATTATTGGCTTTTTTTCTCTTTTTGAATACTGTTTTTACAAATTTTTAACTTTTTTTTGAAGTAGCGTTTAATGTCAACATCTTGATGATGAAGTAATTTCATGTATAAACCAGAAAAAATAAAATCATATTTAATATGACTGTGTCAAGTTTTTTTTTTTTTTTTTTATAATTTTTTAACGCATTATGTTTGCATTTTATCTATTTAACATTTCCTAAGTTTATTGATAATAAAACATTTAAAATTTCAACAGGTGATAATAAAAGTTTTGAAAGACAATATATTGCCTTTATAAATATCTGAAAGTGTTGATATAATAACAACAGGTCCATCAGGTTTATCCAAAATGGCTTTTTTTGCTCTTGTGGAAATTAAACTTCCAAATTGATGATGATGATGATGGTCAATCCTATTTTTTTTTTTTTATTTATTTTTCCTTTGTTTAATATTTTATTTTAATTTATATTTATTTTTTTTAAAGCTTTTATTGTTAAAGAAAAAAAAAAAAAAAGCAAAAGAAAAAATAACCTCCAAAAAAAATAATTAAGAAAAAATTTTTTGCAATTTATTAGGTTGTTCGGCCTTTAGTGGCAACCTTTCTACTTTGTTTTTGATTTCAATAATTCATTCAATAACGAAACCCATAGGTTAGCAGTGAATATTTCAAATATTTGTGTGGAAGCGTTGTTCAAGTTACAGAGATGGATATTTTGAATGCAAAGAAAAAAAATAGATTATTTAAAACTCTGTTTTTTCTAATTAATGAAGCTGGATTGAAAATTTCTATTAGTAAAACATAAACACTCTGATTTTTAAATCTAATTGAATTTCTTCTTCTTCTGATTGGTTAACCTTCTATTTTTACTATAAATATGTAAGTCATCACTTTTTTCACTAAATTAGATAGGCATACACAAAATTTTTTGCATCTACAAGAAGGAAAACAGTGAATTGCAAATTTCCATCACAAATTTACTCATTAAAAATTCTTTGTTTTATATCCTAAGGGAACTTTTCCCTGATAGAAAACCAATGTTTCTGTCTAACTATAATGCAAATAATAGAGTAATTCAATTACACATAATTGACTTGTTGTTTTTTTGCTTGGGTAATATCATAAAAAAATTATTTAAATCATAAATATTTTTAGGATGCTTTTTTTTATTAGATAAAAATATTTTTTAATAAAAAAGTCTTACTAATTAAGATCTTTGTGAAAAGAAAATTTGGAATTATAAATTTTTTTAAAAAATGAATAATTTAAAATTTTTGAAATTGGATTTTTGGCTCTCTGATTAATTGTGATTTTGAGTCATTATCCATTACACCTACCACACATTTGCAATTTTACAACACCTGATATTCCCAAGTGGTCAATTTCTAGGTACTGAAAAGGCCTGAACTTTTCAATCAAATTCCAGTCAACATTTTTTGTTTTGAGAATATATATTTTTTATAAAATATAATCAATCCATCTTTTCTCTTAACCATAGGTGACATAGTAGTGTTGACTAAGTTCTACAGCCTTTGGAGACAACCAATCTAGAAAAAAGAAAACAGTGAATTCCAAAACGCAGAGAGGTGGAACTCATTAGCTTGGTAATCACGGCTTTTTTGTTTTTAAACCCTGACAGAAAATTTAACCTTTCCTTAGAGTAGAAAGGTTGAATTGTGTTAATCAAAAAAACCTTTACAGTAATTCAATTTCAGAAACCTTTTTACATTTCATAAGGAAGGCAATTTTTCAGGGCTTGCTGCAATGAGAAATAATTAGAAACATATTCTAAGAATTTTAAGTTCCAAGAAATTCCAGCATTCTACTTGCTTCCTCCTTGTCTCAATTTTATCAAATCTATTAAGCCGTTTATTGGTTTTTTATGTATTTACTTATCTTTTTCTTGATTAACCCCTTCACAGGTGTAGATTGTAAGTTATGTTAATTTCATTATTGAAAAGTGGCTTTTTTTTTTTTGCGGAACCCAATAAAGATGCCCAAAACATAACGTTAAAGAACATACAAATTTAACATGTTTATATTTTGATTTTTTTAAATGAGTCCAATTCAACTGAAATCCAGTAGAGGTGTGAGCCACTACTTTCTACTTCAAGATGCATCTGTTTGTTAATTACTTATTACTGAAAATAAAAAAAAAAAAATAGTCTGAAAATGAAACGTTTTTTTTTTTTGATGGGGAATGGAAAAAAAAAAAAAAAAAATGAAAAAAAATTAAGTCAGATAAACTAATTCTAAAATAATATTCTAAATCATTTAAAAAGAAATCTTTTTTTTTGAGATGGAATAATTCTAGTTGAGTTTCATTTTAAGTTTATAGCACACAATAAAAAAAAAAAAATTCTTCATCTGCCCTTGAAAAATTTCTTGCAATTTGATATTTTTATTTTTTGTATCATAATCATTTCATATCCAAATTCCAGGAATAATGTCACTAAAGATGCAACAAAAAAATTTAACAAATGTTATTAATTTCACTAATTAATAAAATTAAAAACAAAAAAAATAATAGCAACTCAAAAACATGTTTCTATATAAAAAAAATTTTTAAGAGTTTCACAAAAGAAATATATATATATATATATATATATAAAAAGGCAGGATGTGTGTGTGTGTGTGTGTGTGTGTGTGTGTGTGTGTAACAATGCATGGCTGCAATTTTTGACGGATTTGCACCAAAATTTACATGCACATGCTCCAAGTTAGTGGGAAGGCCAAGACCAACTTTGCATTTTCCAACTCCCATCGATAGTGGAAATAATCGATTTTTTTCATGCTTCTATGGCAGTTTTCATGTAGTTTGCATGCCATTTTCTACTGGCCAGAGTGAGAGCCTATAGCTGGCTGCCACGAATAGGCAGGAAGATTCTATTGGCCAGCGTGAGAGCCAACAGCTGACTGCCATGAATGTTAACTAGCATGCAAAAAAATCGATAGCTGCATTTGCCACGAGTGGGAAAAATTTAAATCTGCATGATACTTTATTCCAATTGGCTCATTTGCTTGCTTAAACTCAACATTGATTCCGCAGAACTGGGTTGGGTGTGAAAAAGTATTTGTTGTTAACATTCTTTTTTCATTCGGTTTTTCATTTACGAGTCCTTTTTAAAGCTGATCGTTTTGTGTTCATTTTGTTTAGTTCTTTTTTCGTAACAGATTTAATGTTTAGTATAGAGCTTAGAAAAAATTTGCAGTATGAGATAGGCAAGAAGTAAGACATGTAGCAACATCAGCATGGCAAAGGGCACTCCTTTAAAGTCAAGGAAGGGCAAAAATATTATAACTCAAGTGATAGCGATTACTGGATGAGTCGTATGATTTTTGAATCAAGCACGGGCAACGCCGGGCCATGCTGCTAGTATATATATATATATATATATATATATATATATATATTGATGCATGTTTCATTAAATAATATAGGCAAGTTGTGTCTATTTATTTTAAGTAAGTTCCTTTCATATTGTCTGATAAGCTTAACATTATTATTGAAAGATGAAAGGAAATCACCATATTGATATATTTTTCTTTATTACTATAAAATTATTTTTTTCCCAGGCCATTATTTAATGAAACATACATCAATGAAAAATTGCTGCCTAAATATAAATAATTTATATATATATATATATATATATATATATATATATATATATATATATATATATATATATATGATAAAATATAGTTTTAAGGTATGCTATATTTATGGCTTAAAGTGATCACTATCAGGGATAGAGCGTTTGTAAATATAAAATTGGACATTGAAGTCAACATCTAGAAGTGACAGTCCATTTCATAGTTAATATACACAAGTCCGCCTACGAAACTCTGTAGTCGAGATACTGAAGGTAACATCAATCAGCTAAGTGACAAACATTTTCCTTGTACTAATTATATATATATTATAAATGTGATATGATATTTAGTAACAACATATGTTTAAAAAAAAAACATGGATGTTTATTCAAACAGTAAAATTAAAGTCCACTGGCCTAGAAATCAAAAGTCTTAAAGAAAATGTGCCCCCAACAGGGATCGAGCCTGTATTCCGTTTTTTAATCTGGGAAAAATCACTTTCGAGCCAAGCCTCTTAGTTTGACTGTTGTTTTTCAAACAATAAATCTATTGGTTGTTTATTTTTAAACAGCCAATAGATTTATTGTTTGAAACTAATAAATAAAATTATTGTTTGCACTAATAAATAAAATTAATATTCACATATTTTTTCCCTAGTGAGTTTTGCAGAGTTTTACAAATCATGACTTGGACTCCCTCAGTCTTCAGATCTTTCACCAGTCGAACAAGTCTGGGATGAAATTGATTGTAAAGTGCAAAGTAAACTGTCTAAAAATAAGCAAGAGTTTTTTTTACACATTTATTTCACTTCCACCAACATACAAAGTACTAGAAAGGACGCAAACAAGAGTGGAAGTTTATGCTTAATATAAGTAAGAGGCAGATGAAATTTCTGGGACATGTAATGAGAAAGGAGGGCCTAGAGAATCAGATACTCACAGGTCGGATAGAAGGAAACAAGAGACAGGGGAAAGCAGTGCATGGCATACGTGGTGGGCAGGTGGATGGTGGAGTGTGGTCTGGGGGAGTTGGCAGAAACATAAAACCTGTTGAAAGCCACCAGGGATGGGGGAGGGGTGGAAGGCAATGATCCCCTACGTCCTGAAAGGACACAGCACATTAAAAAAAAAAAAAAAAAAAAGAAAAGAAGAAAGGATGTCAAAAATTTGCCTTGCAGTGATAAATGCTCATGGTGGATTCTTTGATGAAAAGAAAATATAAATTTGCTTTATTTGAAATTATAATTATTTTATATTCATTTTGATTTAAATTATTGCATAACTGCACGCAAACATAGAAAAAATAAATTTATTTCTTTAAAGACATGAAACTGAATTCATTTTTTTTTTTCAAGTTTGGAGGAAAAAAATTTAACCCCAAACTTTTTGTTGGTTCTGGATGTTCCAATAACTTGGAGTGATTTTAAATGTGAATTAAGTTTAAACGTCTAATGATTTTTTTCTTTTAGATTTGGTGGACATTTGGACGATATTATTTTTCACACATAATTCCCATGATTTAAATAACATGATCCAATAGAGAAATAAATAAATTTTCACCAATAACACTGATTTATTTACTGCAGACTTTGATCCATCTTAATGAAATACCCTTATATATAATCCGTCTTAATGAAACACCCTTTATATAAAAAATACTATTTGGTAGAATTAGCATGGACATACATTCGTCTATCACACCAGCCATCTCAGTCCTGTATCAATGTCGGAAGGTCATTAGGATAGCATTCAGTGTCATATCCTAGCTGGTCAATGTAGGTGGTTGCTGGGTAGCTAATCTGTCTTGTTCCAGTCGATCACGTGCAAGTTCTTGTTTTGCTCAACAGCAGTGCCCTGCAAAGTACATTCTGCATTCACATAAGATTGTAGAAATATCAGGGATAGATCCATAGAACTGTGAATTAATTGAATGTTGTCTCCAAGAGATGTTAAGGATAGCTCTCAGTATCAGAGTGTAGCTTCTATCAAGCTTTGGCTCTCAGGTTTTAGTTAATGTCAAACTGGTGGCACCATACATTAAAACTGCCACTGCACTAAGAATCTCTGTTTCAGGTTATTTGGTAGATAAGAAAATAAAACTCTTGACTTAAGTATGGTGCTCAGCTAAAACGAAGATTTTACATTTGATGAACATCCCATCTTATCAAGGCTACAGCCTGAATCAGTATGGATTTTCAAGGTCCTCTAACTTCTGCCTTCAAAAATAGCTTTCTTTGTCACAGTAATCAGTGAGTATTCCCATTTTCCATTCACATTCTCATGTCTCAATGTGTCAACAGAAACTATTATTCAATGTCTGAATCAGATATTCTCTGTGTTTTTTGGAATGCCTGCATACATTCATTCTGACCAGGGACTTTCATTCCTGTCAAAGGAGCTGCAAGAGTAACTAAACAAAATTAGGAATTGCAACCAGCAGAACATCATGTGTTTTTGATATGTCTAGATATTTAACAACTGATCACATCCAGCTCTCTATTGGTTTTGTTCCTATTTATATTTTTACTGCTTTTGTTTTTAACTATCCCACAATATAACAACATTAATTTTATAAGGAAAGGAGCTATGTATATGTATATATATTATATTCAAAAGTTGAGCTAGCTCAGACATTCATGAGTTTATTATACCAACCATCACAGTCCTGAATCAAGATAGAAAGGTCATTAAGGTATTATACTGTCATAACACCTGGTCAATGTAGGTGGTTGTTTGATAACCAACTCGTCTTGCTCCATAATAAGTATCCAGAACAGTAGATCAATTGCAAGTTCTTGCTTTGCTTGCCAGCAGTGTCCGGCAAAATACATTCTGCTTCATTCATAAGATTTGAGAAATATCAGGGATAGGTCCATAGAACTATGAATTAATTGAATGTTGTCTCCAAGAGATGTTAAGGATAGCTGTCAGTATCTGAGTGATTGTTCTATCAAGCTTAGACTGTAGCAATTAAGTTAAAGTCCAGGCATTGGAACTGTATATTAACACTGCCGCTACAGTGGCTTGAAAGAATCTTTGCTTGAGGTTGTTTAGTAGAACAGATTTCCAGATTACATCAAGGTACCCCAGGCTTTAGCGATTCAAATTTTCACATCCTTTTCAGTAGAATTTATTTTGCTTCCTCAATATGTAAAAGATTCAACAGATTTTATTGCTTCGCCCGAGACAGTTTGCATTGAGTCTTAGTTGAAGCATATGAATCCAGTTTTAGAGGCATTGACAGAGTCCAGCATCATTGGCAGCAGCTTCTAGATGATGTAGGATTACTGTGGCATTGGTAATGGTGTCTGCAGTGATCGCTAGGTCATTTGCATAAAAAAGTGGAATAAAATAAATTCAAAACTTATCTTTTCAACTTAAAGTTTTACAGATATTATCCACTCATTTAAAAGGTTAGATAGTTTGCAGGAATTTATTCCACCAAATTTATTTGATTAAACTATCAAACCTCCTGATAGGCAAATGGTACCTGTAAAACTAAGTCACGTAGATAAAATTTGAAACTTTTTTTCTTTTAATTTAATGATTAATATTAATATTCCAAACTTTAATTATAAAACTTGCTCACTTTAAAAGTCGTTATCCTCCAGAAATACAGTTATTGACCTTATTAAAATATTTTTTTAAGGGTGTGTGGTTGAAACATAGTGGGGGAGGTCAGGTAAAAAAAAAGAAAGCTCGACAGAAGGTGTTGCTAATGTAGATATTCATGAGATATATAACATATGCAGACATCACAGAAATTTTTTTTCTTTTTTTAAGCAATGAAGAAAAGTACTGAACTGTTACATGATATCTGTCTTCCTGTATAACAGTGACTGCTGGACAATCTCCTCAAAGATGAAGAAGAGACTTGAAGCAACAGAAATGTGGTTCTACAGAAAGATGTTGAGGATACCATGAACTGAACATGTGAGCAACAATGAAGTTTTAGAGAAAATGGAAACAAAAAGAAAACTTATACTTAACATCAGGAGGAGGCAGAGGCCCATAATGAGGAAGGAGGGCTTGGAAAATTTGATACTCACAATAGATATTGAGGGACAGAGGAAAACAGCGTGTAATATACTTGATGAGCTTGAGTAAATGGATGGTAGAACAGGATTTGGGAAAAATAAAAAAAAAAGACAAAACTTATTAAGAACTACAATGGAAGGGAGATGTGGAGAGCCATGATCGCCTATGTCCTGTAAGGAGACAGCACATAAAAGAAGAAGCAATGATCTTTCAAGTAAGAACTTTGACTACTATAGTTTTTTTCAGTTTGTTTCCATTTGAAACTATACTAGATTCTTCTCAAGTCTTTTATCTTTCCTTTGCATTTACTATTGTTCCTGAAAAAAATAAAAATAAAAAAAAAAAAAAAATTGGCTACAGCCTCTATCCCATAATAGCTATTACATTTTGTCTATAAAATGTACATGCATCTATAATAACTATTATGGGATTTTTTATTACCTTAGAATCAAGTGTGAAAAAAAATATTTTAACAGACAAAAGTTTAGATCCATTAACATTTAAAATAACAAAGGCAGTGTATCCATCAAAAGGTCTTTACTGAAAACAATTATAAATTATTTGGTTAACTCCGGTATAACCTTTGCTAAAAAAACAATTCACAATGGCATGGAGGAATGTTATCCTCCATTAAATAATAAAAACAGCTGTATTCATCATTAAGTAGCAGTATCTTTGAAAAGATATTTCTGACATATGATATTGGATTTAGAAATAAAGAAAACTGACACAGAAGAAAAGAATTTTTTTTAAACACCATGTTGTTTCAAAGAAATGTTGCTAACTAGTTTTTGTTAGACAATAGTTTGAGAGGTCTCTGGAAATGTTTCTTGATGTACCTAACCGAGGCTGTAAACAAGGTTTCAATTCACTAAAAGAAATTTTACTCTGTAGTTGTTTTTAGATGATAGTTTGAGAGGTATCTGAAAATGTTTCTTGGTAGACCAAAGAACAGAGACTGTTAAAATTGTGGATAAGACTTTAGTTTGCTAAAGGAAATTATACTAAGGTAGTCCTTTCAGACAATGGATTTTGGAATTCTCTGGAAAGGTTTCTTGATGGACCAATGAACTTAGGCTGTAGAAATCATATCTGGGCATTAAAAAGAAAAATCAAATACAAGCAAACAATCTTAACAGATAAAAATAATAACAACTTTCCTATGCATTTTTTTTTTATAAACTAAAATATTTTTAACATGAGCTTTAGTCAAATCGGTAGATATTCATCACGCCAAGCCAATGTGAGAACAGAGTCATGTCGGTGGAACATTCAATGAAAGAAAAACTTATGTGTCCCTTTCCAAATTGAGAAGCTGCCTAATAAAATTTAATCAGGTAATATATAACTCTTAAAGCTGGTCAGGTTATTTGAGATTATATTTATATATATATATATATATATATATATATATATATATATATATATATTATTGTAAAATAAATAACAAAAACAAAACAAAAAACTCTTTGTTCATACTGTAAAGAAACTGTTTTTTCAACAAGTTTATAAGTTCTAATACTCTGGACAGGCTTCAGCCATAAAACTCTGATTTTACAAAGAAATTTTGCTTACATCAAATTATTGCTCCATCATAAAGGGACAGTCTTGTTCATAGTCATGTTGACACTACATCGCTGCATGAAGTTCGTGAACGTTTTTGTTTTGTTTTGTGTTAAAGAAGGGGGCAAGTTTCATTCCTGATGTGACATTTGTCCTGTTGAGTTTGTTATATCAAATGTAAAATGAATATTGAAGTTAAATGACCCATGATGTAACAGCACATGATTGAAGAGGTGCTGAAAAGATCTTGGGTTCAGACAACTTCCAGAAGTCTGAAGTTGTTTCGGAATCACTTCTTCTGAGAACTATTCAGCATGGCCTCATGAATCAATGACCTTTTGTTTTTTGTTTTTTTTTAAATAAAATATATTTGAAATAAATAGCCAAGTCCAACCTGGTTGTTGCATTTGAAGTTTTTGTTTACGTTTTCGCGGGTGGGGTTGGTGGATTTTTCACAGTAGGGGCTTGTTGCATTTTTTTTGTTTATTTTGTCAATAATTTATACCCTTTGAACTTGGAATTGGAACTGACAATAAAAAGGTTGCCACATTGTTTATCTTTGCCATCTTTGCCCACGTCATTATAGAATTCATCAGTCAAAGAAAAAGAAAGGTAACATACCAAAAGCATTCAAAATTGGCCCGCTCGATATTAACACCCACCCCTGAGATTTCCACTTAGAGTTCTTGCACACAAAATTTTTGTCCGAGTAACAGTGATGCACTTTATTTCTTTTCAACCCGCAACATTTCGTATTCTTCCATTATGTGTTTGGAGAAACAAAAAAGAAATTTGTAAAGTCTGTTTAAGCCCCCCCCACAAAAAAAAACAAAAAAACAAAAACAAAAAGAATGAAAAAGGGGGAAAAAAAAAAAAAAAAAAAAAATTCTTAAAATTTTTTGTCTCCTTACTCTTGAAATTTCTCATACATACATACATACATACATACATAATTTTTTCTTTCTTACATTTATTTGATTTTGTTAAATTTTAAACTGCAACTCACATAAGCCACTGTTTTTCTTGTATTTTTAACTCCCCCCCACCACATTTTTTTTTTTTTTTTTAAATATCTATTTCTTTTTCCCTTTTGGATATCCTTTTAATACATCACAATCTTTTTTTCATCAATGTTTACTTCCATTTTAGTATTTTTTTTTTTTTTTGTCTAAATTACTTCTTTCAATCCCACAATGCCTCAGGTCATGTGACTTGATGTGTTCCTGTAACGCAATGAACTGCCATTGGTCCTGTGAAAGTTTTGCGTTCGGTTGAATGTCGATCCTTTTGCAGGAATGTCTTTGATAATAATGTCTACTTTTTTCCGCCAGTATTCTCTGTTGTTCTGGATGTCTTGTGTGTTCTGTGCCACCATGGCATCTGGCTTGCCATAATTGGGTGGATTCGCCTGTGGGTCGTAACCAAGCACAGAAAGCATTGGAGCTATCTTGTGCATGTCCTGCACAACGTCTTTAGGCATCTTGCCCACCCATTTTGAAAGGGCTTCCAAGTTAACTGGCTGAATCACTTGGTCAGTTGATCGTTCTGTCCTGGAAAAGAGAAGAAAAATCAACTGAAAATTAACAGAATTTGGTTAGGTCTTCAAGGGCATTAATTATTATTATTTTTTTTTACTGATTATCATTTATGACATTTAAATAGTTATGGATTTGTTATTAATTTTATACAAGTTTTTCTTTCATTATGTTTTTTTTTGTTGTGTTGTTATATCTAGTACTGACATATAATAGTTTTAAATTTTCTGAACTTCTTAGATTAATTGTTGTCATTCACCAGTCAGTTATGTACCATGCATGATACATGACTGACGAGGCAGATTTTTTTCCTGCAGTAGGTTGCCACTTCTTTCTGCAGTAGACCAGTTGCCATCCAAGGTTATAGAACCTGGTCTGTTCTGCTATTTACTCATAAGGGAAGAAGAAGAGGATTCATACCTTTCCCAAGGGTATTAGCACATAAGTGAATGTAATGGACCTGACTAAAATTCGAAGTCGGCTCTCCGATTCCTCAATCTGAGCCACTATCCATTACTCCACCGTGCCTCCTAACTGTTGCCATTAATATCATTATTTTTTGACTAGTTTTTCTTTCTTTTTTTTGTTGCCTATTCATGCCTAATAATAAAAGATATAAGAGTCTTATGTTGGCTGAATTTCTTAGACAAATTATTAAATTTTTTGATTTAATAGTTACAAAGGATAGGAAGTTGTGGATAGCCATGATTACCCATGTCCTGAAAGGACAGAACATATAGAAGAAAAGTTTTTCTTTTATCTTATTCTTATTTAGTAGTAACAGATATAGTAATCTTAAGTTGTCTGAATTTCTTAGATGAAGCATTGTCCTTATTAATTTTTTGACTAGTTTTTCTCTCATTTTATTTTTGTTGCTTATTCAAATTTATAGGGTGTTCCAATAACTTGGACCAAATTTAAATGTGAATTAAGTTTAAGTGTCTAATGATTTTTAAGTTGTTGAATTTGAAAGAAAAAGAAAACAAATTATTAGATGCTTAAGATTAATTCACATTTAAAATCGGTCTAAGTTATTGGAACACCCTATACAAGTAGTGAGTGCAGGTAGTATAATGGGTATTGGTACAGAAAATAGAATTGACGAGCTGAGTATGAATTCTAGTTTAGTCTGTTGCATTCACTTTGGCCTGAAGGTCCAAAAGAAATTGTTCCATGCCTTTCTCCTTATCTATGGGTTAAATAGCAGAGTAGACTGGGCTTCCTAGCTAAGAGATGTAATCATCTGAAGTTGTCTAAATTTCTTTGATGAAATATTGTCATTATTATTCATTTTTGACTAGTTTATTTTTCATCTTATTTTTGTTGCTAATTTTATCATCATGTAGTATATGATTCACACCAGGAAATACGAGATGGTCTGAACTGAAATTAAGAACGTTTGGTGGAAGAGAAGTTGATCTGTGTTGAACCCAGTGTATATACTCAGCTCATTCCAGATGATATCAAAATAGAGTTTGTACTCAGTGTCACACCAGAGCATCACAACTCATATAAGATGTTAGTGGTTGCCTTTGATATGTAAACCCATGGTCAACCTAACTGCACTTTGGATATACACACATGGGAAACTAGGTAGATGTATAAGTACAGCATCCGAGAGGGATCAAGTGATTGATTTGTTTTTTGTTTTTTTATGGCTTATCAACCCTTTGTGGGTTAGTTAAAGCAGATTGAGGGAGGTTGATTATAGTACCCAGTGTTACCAAACAGCCCCCCCTCCCAGATGTGTGGGTAGGGTAATGATAGTGGCTTACAATGAGAAATTGGAGGGCTGATTTCAAATTCCAGTTGGGTATGTTGCATCCAAATACTCTTGGGAAAACTATGAATCCATTTCCACCTCGAGTTATGGATTAAATATTAGCACTTGTATCTTCAAAACTCATTGTTATCTCCAAAGAATTGTTAAAATTGTTTTTAATTCATTTGCCAAAGAAAGGAGACATGGTGGAGTAATGGATAGCGGCTCTGATTGAGGAATCAGAGAACTGAGTTCAAATTCCAGTCGAATATATTATATTCACTTATGTGCTAATACCCTTAGGAGACATATGAATCCTTTTCGTCTCCCCCCAGCTATGGGTAAATAGTAGGACAAAATGGCTTCTATAGCCGTGGATTGTAACTGGTCTACTGTGGAAAGAAATGGCAAACTACTGTCAGAAAAATCTGCTTCATCAGTCATGTATCGAAAGATACATGATTGCCTAAGTGTGTATCATGCATGGCACATGACTGACTGAAGAATTGAAATATGAAATGCCAGATCTTAACACAGAAACTGACTCCTCCGTACATCCTTTGGGAAAGGTATGAATTCTCTTCTCCCTCCCCAGCCATGGGTAAATAACAGGGCAGACTAGGTTCTATAGCCTTCGATGGCAATTGGTCTACTGCAGAAAGAAATGACAACCTACTGAGGGAAAAAAAAAAAAAATCTGCCTTGTCAGTCATGTATTGAAAGATACATGATTGCCTAAGCGTGTATTATGCATGGCACATAACTGATTGAGAAAAAAAATCAAAGAAAAAAAGCAAAGAAAAAAAACTTACTATCTAAAAAATATATTTTGGCTTTAAATAAACCTCATAGGGTTTGATAAACCATAAAATAATGATGGATCAATCAATCAATCAATCAAACAACCAACCAAGCAGTCCACTCTCTTGACTGGGCTTGGCACCACTTAAAACACTGGTATGATCAGTGAAGTTAAGCGACGAAAAGCCTGGTCGGTACCGAGATGGGTGACTGTTTGGGAATACCATGTGTGGTAAGCTCGGATGTGCAGGTGGTGTAATGGATAATGGCTCGTAATTGTTAATCGGAGAGCTGAGTTCCAATATGTTCACTTACACTCAAATACTTTTGGGTAAGGTATGAATCCAACACTTCTCCCCTGAGCTATGGATTAATTAAAAAGACTTGTATCAATAATTCATCATTATATAAAAAAAAATATTCATACAATCTAAAATATATTTTCCAGCATTAAATAAACTGTAAAAGTTTGATAAGCCATAGACGAATCAATCAAATACTGATGGGCTACACAGTCAGGTCTCTTAGATTTATTTACATCCTCTCAAATATAAATGGATAGAAACTACAGTGACTGAAAAGTGAGGGATAAATTTATATATTGATTGTAATATAGATTGGATCCCCCACTTTATATCCACATCATAATTTCTTCTTTGCTTATCAAATTCTGTTTAGGTATGAATCCACCTCTTAACCCCCTCCAGCTATGGGTTAATTAGTAAAACTTTTTTAATTTTTTTAAATCGATTTCACTCCAAGCCAGGCAGTAAAGCCACTAAGACACAAGGGGTTACTGGGTGTGCAAGAATTAGGAACAGAAACATTAATAATGAGCAGGAAGAGAAAAGAGTAATCAGGAAGACAGTAGATAGTGATTGATATTGCATTTAAATTTTTGGAGATTAAAGTTGGTTGGAAAGCATGGAGCTGGAAGGGAGTTCCACAAGCGAGATGTATGAGAAAAGAAACTGTTAGCATAGAACTTATGGCTACATCTAGCCAGCTCAACTGTAAATTGAGATCTCGATGCCAGTCTAGTACAGCGCTTAAATGAAAAATAGTTTACGTACCATAATGAAGAGTGATATTTAGTCTGTTTAATACAGAAATGTGGCACATGGCCAAGGGGGGGATTGGGGAAAGGATGGTATTCTTCTGTCTTAACTATAACTTAACTGGCCACAAACGCTGACCCAATCGCACAAACAATATTCCTTACACCAAAACAACACATTCATACATACTTTTCTTACTACAGATTTTCTAACTATTTCATCCCAAACAAGGCAGTAAAGACACTAAGACACAAATGCTTTTTTTTCTTTTTTTACAATGATGATCATTCTGTATAAGGCCCAAGAGCCACTCAAAGCTGAGTGATACAGAGTAAGACTCACCACTCCAAACACAAGGTGATAATGCCACCAAGATGCAAAGGGGCCACTGAAAGTGATAGAGAAGGAAATGTTTTTAAAAGGAGATGGAAACCCAATCCCATACAGGAAAAAAAGGGAAAAACCTCTACTACTGTTGGATTTTATTGACAACCTCTCTCTCTCCCTATATATATATATATATATATATATAAGGAATTACCCATGCAGAAAATGAGAAAGTAAATTATACATGAAAGTCAGACCAAAAATACAGCTGGTTCTCATTTCATTTTAACAGTATGTTAGAATTTCAACCCTGCATTTTTTCCTTTTTTTAAACCTACGGACCATGAAAACTCTAGAAGCCTAAAGGTATAATCTGTCAAATAAGTTTTTTTTTTTTTTTCTTTACCATAATTTTCTTTCAAAATGGCTGCCCTTTAGTCAAAAACACAAAACAAAGAGTTGTCATACAATTTCTGTTTTTGAAGGGAGAAAAATGCTGCAGACACTCACAAGTGATGTTAGAAAATCTTTAGCAAAAGCTGCATCTGATATAACCACAGTAACTACATGGGTTTAGAGTTAACAGCAATCTTTGAGACAAAGGAGAAACTGACCCCAGTGATAGGCTTTACAGTAGTAGGCCTGCTGCTTCTGCGAATGAGGATGAGACCAAACAAGTTGATGATCTCATTACAACTGGCAGAAGAATAAACTACTGCAAGACTTTGAAAGCCTTCAGGTGTCCTATACCAGTGCTTTCTGGGCTATTGAAATTTTTGTGCAAAGAGATTCCATGATGAAGGAATGGAGTGTGGTTGCTGCCTAAGAGCTCCTGGAACTGCATTATATGGATGTTAGTGAGGAGGGGCCTAGAGGTCAACAGTTTGAAGTGAAGTGAAAGTGATAACTGACACATGGCTAGCAAATCAGCCAAGAATCTTAAATAAGGCATGTCCAAGATGGAATACCACAAGTCTTGGGGACAAGATTTGGAATCCTGAGGTATTTTTATTCATTTTATGGTAATTCAGAATTGTTTGCTTTTGGCTGATTTTACATAATTTTCTATTTACTTATGTAAAAAAAAAAAAAAAAAAAAAAAAAAAAAATATATATATATATATATATATATATATATATATATATATATATATATATATATATATATATATATATATATATATATATATATATATTTCTGAGATGTGGTATTATTTACATTAGTCGGACAATTGTCCTCATCTTTTAAACATACATGGACACATGGCACAGTGGATAAAGGTGTTGGTTAGATCCAGTGACAGGACCCAAAGAGTGTGAGTTCAATACCCAGTTAAGGCAGTGGAGAACTTTCAGAAGGAAAATTATCATAATAACTGACATCCATTAGACATGGCACGAGGAACTAGAATAGTATACCCGAGTGAGTGAAATAAAGGGTTCAGTTCGACATTCCAACCACCTGAAGAAGGCCAGAGTGTACAATGGCTGAAACGTTGAGAAAGAAAGAAGGAAGGAAAGAACGAAGGAAAGAAAAAGAAAGAAAGAAAGAAAGAAGGTAAGAATGATAAAAAATAAAAATGCTTCATTTGTTATGCTATGAATTTTGCATTAAGAGTTTCAATGAAAATTATGACAAATTAAAATTGTCCTTCGCCATTTTTTAAAATCTTTCTACTCTGCTTTAGTTCAGTGGGAGAAAATCTTGCTGGTTACATTCAATTCCTCAAAAAGCAAACTATTAATGTTTCACTATGACCATACAGTCTCTGAATTTCCACCTACCGCAATGAAAAGGTGTTCTCTCTATGTAACCCCTTGTCTTAAACACCTATTGGGACTTAAGTTAATTAAGTTCAACTGACTTGCTGGAATCTGTTCCAGCAAGATGGTCGGACCCTCTGTCTTAGGGCAGAGAGGAACCCACATGAGGGTCTGCCGAAGGGTAGAGTCTTGTTCGGGGAGGTTGACCAACCCGATTCTGTGCCACATCTTTCCCTCGTGGGGGTCGGGAAGTAAATATTGACTTGAGTTAACCCCAGATCTCAAGAGAATCTGGTATATACAATCCATTTCTCAAGATGCTGGGAAAATGGTCAGCATAATAAATTAATAAATACCTCTTCCTGCTATGCTCTATTTTTACAAGAGCCAGATCAGGCTAGAAAAAAAAAAGACTATTGCTGCCATATTTGAGCTGGAGCTGCACACTCTTCCTCTTGCAGTCTTCCCAAAACACCTATGTGGCCCTATCATTGACGGATTTTTTCCGCCCTAAAACCCCTTTCTCACAGATGAAGCCTATGATTATTCTATTGGAGCTGCACAGTCTTTCTTTTGCAGTCTTTCTGAAACACCTATGTGTCCCTATCCTTGATGAATTTTTTCCACCCTACAACCCCTTTCTCACAGATAAAGCCTATCATTATTCTATTGCTTTTTCCATGATGAATATTCAAATGAGTAACATTCATTTGTTCCACTGACTAACTCTTACAGCTAAGACTAGTCCTGGATATGACGCTAAACTACATCTGGTAGCAAGGCCTCTGATTGGGAGATTGTATGTTTTGAGGAGTGTGGAACCCCCCTCTTAATTGTTGTCATTCTCAGGTCTACCATGACCCACGGTGATAGCATCTGTTAGGGTCCCAGCTATGGGCAAATAGTGAGTGTTTCACTGAGTGGCAGCCTGGGGAAGAAAGTCCAAGTCAAACTTCTTCATACCAAAGGAATACAAAGTAAATGATTTGACTCTGCATAGATTGCCTGGCAGGTCCTAACTGGGAAGATCTTAGATGTTTCGCAAGGTGGGTTGATTGACTCCCAAACCCAACCTCTATTCTGAAAAAGATTTTTGTTTTTCTGTTGGGGTTTTCTTTCCCTTAGTCAACCATGTGTTCTCATGATGACAGGTTCTATCCCTATATTTGTGAATTCAGGGTTTTCATTCTCCAAGACTGGTTGCCACCAAAGGCTGAAGAACCCCAGTCTACCCTACTATTTAACCTCTAGCTGGTGAGATTGAACTTGGTTTGCTGATATCTTGTCTTCCATTTCCATTACATCTATCTTTATAGAATTTAACACCAACAAATTTTAAATGATATCCCCAAAAGTACCCTGACTCCTGTAGTAGTCTTTTCAATCGATCCAATGGAAGTGATTCTCAAAACACCAACTACTTTCTTTTTTCAGGTCAAGTTCTAATCTATGTGTTTTTCTCTCACGTGTTATGTGAGCCGATATAATTAATTTAATAATTAATAATAGCTAGCCACTCATATTCGAGGATACCTGTCTACAATTTGTGGCTAGCTGATCCCTATTGCAGACTCTCACTCATGCACATTTGTGTTTGTTCAACACCCACAGACCCAACCTGTGGTTTATACAGCAACTATGCTGAGCAGACCTTAGATATAGTTTCTGGGAGAGAGAGAGCATGTTATCTAGAATAATCAACAATCTGAACAACACCAGCACACTCAAACCCTCAGTCATGATGACTTGTGACTTTGTGCTAGCACAGCTATCAATGGCTCCAAGTGTTATGTCTATCCAATTTCACTCACGCTGGGTCCACCTGTGGTATGGTTTTCAGGCATTTTCAAAAGGTGGGATCACTGGGATCATCCCCACTCCAGACCAATAAAATCAGAGAAACCACATCACTTGAGGACTTTCAACAGCAGTAACAACTAAAATGACTAGCAAATGTAACTCAAAGAGAAAATACTCAAAATGCTGACATTCCACACGACACCAAACAAAAGGCAAGGTAGGAAACCCCAATCAAAACCATTAAGAGTTACATGTAATTTGAAGAGAAAATAATGACATAATCAAGATGTTGACATTCTCCTCTACTTCAAACAAAAGGTTAGGAAGGAAAACCTTCATCAATACTAGAAAGAGCTACTGGACTTGAGAAAGCTGATTTTCCTGAAAAATTGTTTTAAGAGAAAGATTTTATAAATTTCAACTGACAATTGGCTACTCGGTCAATGATAATAATGGTTTAGTGATACAAATCTTACTATTTAACCCATAGATTAGAGGTGAAGAAGTGGATTCATACCTATCTGAAAAGCTATTTGCTTAAGTGAATATAACGGATCCAACTGAGATTGGAATTCGTTTAACGATTCTGAGCTATTACCAAACAACACCCACACACCCAAGATTACAGAACTTGATATTCCCAAGCGGTCATCCATCAAAATAGTGGCCACGCTTGACATCGGTAAACTTTGGTGATTGTACAAGAACTGGTGTTTCAATGTGATGTGGCCGTAAGTTTACTTTCATATGGATGCCATGTATGGCACCAGACCTATTCAGAAATGTCTAAATATCGGTTATATACAACTGCTTTCTAAGATCAATAGTTAAAAATAGCTTTGCATGAATGAGTGAAGCCTGAGGATCATTGCCAAGACCATCCTTCTTTGAACCTTGTAAACTGTCACCACAGAAATTCAAACAAAGAATTGTACCAAATAACAGAAACTGTATCACCTGAGGACTTTAAATGGCAGTAACAGCTAAAATCTATGTATGTAACATGTAACTCATAGACAAATTAATGACATAATCAAGATGTTGACGTTTCCAAATACTTCAAAGGAAGGAAACCCCATCGATAAAAGCTATTGGACTTGAGAAACCTACTCTCCGGAAAAATTGCTTTAACGGAAAGATTTTATAAATTTCAACTGAAAGCAGCACTGGCAATAAATCAATCAATGCTGAATGTTTCCTGATCTTACTTATAAAACGCAGATTGAGTGTGTGTGTGTGTGTGTGTGTCTGTACGTTTATATATTGGATCGGATTTCCAACATTTTTCAATCGATTTTAACAAAACTTCACAGAACTATGTAAAATTACCTTGCGGTGGGTCTGACAGCAACAAAAATTGGAAAAACACAATTGTTTTTGCAAAAATCAATTTGAAAACATGATTTAGAGGCATTAATGAAAGGGGGACGACTCATATCGAGTTATATTTATTAATATCAAGTTATACTTATTATAAAACCCAGGTTGGTTGTTTGTTTGTGTGTGTGTGTGTGTGTGTGTGTGTGTTTTCATTTATATTTTCATTGGATTTCCTACATTTTTTCAAACCGATTTCAACAAAAAAACACTTTTTTTTTTTTTTTTTTTTTAGTGTTTCTTATTGTCTTGCACACTTTTTCCTTTATTTTTACATTCAGAATGCTTTAAAAATTCCATTTACAAGATAATTGTTTATAATAAAATTCTATTCAATCGGTAGACTCATAACGATTGAAAACAATGTTTTTGTTTGAGTTTGACAAATTCGTAAAAAAAAAAAAAAAAAAAAAAAAAAAAAAACTAATTAAGACATGCGTGTCTGTCAACCTTAAACAATAATCTTTGTCAATTTATTTTTCAGTCTTTCTGATGGTCGATACTTGATCTATCTCTTACAGTTACATCCCCGGGCAACACCGGGCTCTACTGCTAGTAAGTTATAATGTTAACATTAAATATTAGAAAAACAGATACTACATTTTGATCCCAGCCCAAAGGCCAGATTATAATGAAAAGCGTAACTCGAGTAGAACTTGCTGTTTGATTAATAAATACAGAATGCTTCCTTATAAGGAAATGGCTAATATTACCATTATTGGAAATATTTTCACAAAAGGAGGAAAAAAAGAACAAAGGAAGAAATGAAAGCCTCAAGTATGTTTTTTTCCCCTGCCTGAAGCAGTTTATTTGGTTTCTTTCATTTGAACTGAAGCCAACATGGCTATTATTGAATCTTTGTTTGGATGCTAACCAACGAGTCACCAGAGCTGAATCATGTGCATGAGGGTAAGACCACAAATTTGGCATTGAAGAATTGACAGGAAAATATATAGGTGTTCATTATTGCCTTGGAGAAAAAAAAATACTCATATAATTAAATACCTTCCATAATTAATACCCTAATACTTAAGACAACACCAAGCCAGGTAAAAAACAAAACAAAAATGTACTAAATAAGAAAAATGAAATAATCGGTAAGTGAAGACATATAAACAAATATCTACTATGTCACTTAAGCATTAATTAAATATACAGGGTGTGATGGATGAATTATCATCTAAATTACATAAAATGATTATAATATAATATATATATATATATATATATATATATATATATATATATATATATATATATATATATAATGTTTAAACAACATCAAAGAAATACACCCATAAATTTAATCTTCCATAATTAATACCCTATTTTTTAGATACTTCCAAGACAGATAAATACCAATCTATTAAATAAGAAAAATGAAATAATTCCAAAATGCAGACATAAATACAAAGCATTTTCTTTACCATTTAATCATTAATTTATATAATATATATGTACATATGCATATGTAAATATATTTATATATTTGTGTATGTGTGCATGTATACATATATTTAAATGATAAAATTCTGTTATAAACCAAACGTGCCATAATTAATACCCTCATATTTAAGATACCACCGTACCTGATAAAAAAGAAACTATCAACTAACAAATAAGAAACATGGAAACAATGGGAATGTGACAATATACAAACAAATATTTACTTTACCATTTAAAAAAAATAATTATTTAAAACAAGAAATAAATAAAAAACAGAATACACTTATATTTTTCAAACTTAAGGAAACTCAGAATATTCAAGAAAAAAAACTACCCTAAAAACAGTCCCCCCTCTGTGAGATTGGAAATGATATTGTTACATTATCTTTGACACTCAGAGCCAGAGAGAAAGAAAAGGAATAGGAAAAGAGAAAAGTAGAAATAAACACAACATTCTACACATGCACACATACATACATGTACAGATGTACACACACAAAGAAAAAACATCAACCTAACACCAATAAAAAGTACAAATTATTTTTCAACTTAATATAAAAATAAGAGCACCTTGAGGTGGTGTAATGGTTAGCAAGTTTGTTTCGCTAGAACAATTATGACTGAGTAGTGAGTTCAATCCTCACTGGGTGCCCTATACTTTCAGCTTGTGCCACATCTAATTTGTTAAAGTTGGTTCAATATGTCTGGCAAGACAATTTTTCTCTCCAGAATCTAACATATTTATAAGTCTACTATTTGTCCAGGTTTAGAATATTGTTGCCACATATAGTCCAGTTCTCCTGTTATCTATTTAGAAATTCTTGATAAAATCCAAAGCAGAATCAGCAATATTATTGGCCCTGACCTAGAATCTTGACTTCAGTTACTTTCCCACAGCTGTGCATTAGTTTCCCTGTACCGTTTCTATAAATACTTTCATGGTAATTATTTGGATGAGCTCTTCACTATGGTACCTAGACTTTATGAATTTAAGTGCAGTACTAGATTGGGAGGTAGGTCTCATCAATTTACAGTTGTGCTAGATGTAAAAAGTAAGTTCTATTCTAACAGCTTCTTTTCTCGCTTGTGGAACTCTCTCCTGGCTCCATCCTTTCCAGTCAACTTTGATCTTCAAAAATTTAAAT
Organism: Acanthosepion pharaonis; assembly: GCA_903632075.3. Lineage (NCBI taxonomy): Eukaryota > Metazoa > Mollusca > Cephalopoda > Sepiida > Sepiidae > Acanthosepion > Acanthosepion pharaonis. Next base: position 142,281 of record CAHIKZ030001923.1, on the reverse strand, counting down.
GCAATGTCAATCGCTATCTACTCTCTTCCTGATTACTCTTCTATTGTTTTCGCTCCTTCATAATGTTTCTGTTTTATAATTCTTGTGTTGGTAAAAAAAAAAAAAAAAATAAAAAAAAAAAAGTGTCAATTTCCATAGTAGGAATAAGTCTGCAACAGATTCGTCTCTTAACCGCAATAACATTATAGCTGCAAAAATCGTTCAACGAGTGTCCTATGTGTAACAATCCAATAGGCCACGTAGAGATGGCAAAATTTGGTCACACACCCAGCCTTTGAAAATATTCTAAAAGAAGAATGCCTCCGTCTCTCCCCAAAAGACGGCCATATTTATTTTATATATATGGATTACTGTAATTTTATCGAACCTAATAATCTAGCCAACGTGATTTTGTCGTAAATTTATCCGACAACTACCACCTGTCAAAAAAAATAGGCGTTTCCATTTTGATTCTTTTGGCTGTCAAACAACCAGACTTTATTTACATGCAGATTTGTGGATGTTTCCAAGGTGAACATTCTTTCTTTTCTGATCCTCGTCCATCCAGTATTTCATTTTGCCATTCTAGATAGGTTCCACATTTACGTCCTATACCTTGCTATTTGCTTACATATTTCAAAATGGACATTATAATTATATATCTTAGAACGATTTCCCCAGGAGTTTGGAACTGTAAGTCAGTTCAGCAGAACCCATAAACTCAAACTTTCAGTTCATCCTCAATTCTTTCACAAATTCTCTGCCAAAAATCACACTAGCTTGTGTCTTAGTTAAAACTTCATTTCCTTCATGGGCTTTAAATTTATTTAATATGTATATGAATCAAATTAAAAAATTTTTACACACACACTCTCTCATATATATATATATATATATATATATATATATATATATATATATTATGTGTGTGTGTGTTCTTTTGTAAAAAATGTATAAATACACACACAATTTTCACACACACATATATATATATATATATATATGAGAGATAAAAAAAAAGAGAGAGATGAACCTCAATATCAGATAAAGCTTGTTTATACTAGAGAAAATGGACATAGGAATCAATTTTCCTGTTGCAAGCCATCTTCAGACTATAACCTGCCAGTCCATTTAATGTTGATTCTGTGTGTCCACAGTGTCTATATATATAAGATATCTATATCCGATACTGAACACACACCCAAATTTAAATGCAATGTCAATCGTTCATCTACTATCTTCCTGATTCAGACAAGTTTATGATTAAAATTTAAGTTTCTATTGTTTTCATATATTCATAATATATTTCTATATATATATAAATCTTTCACACTTAAAATAGTAACCAGCTTGCATCTTCGTGGCTTTACTTCCTTTGGTTGTGTAAAAATAGCCCATCAAATTTGATAAAAAACAAACAGCTGAGTGATGAATTTTTTTTTTATATTTTTCATTAATCCTTTATATGTGTGCCCGTGGATAGTGCATTTTATCCTAATTCTCTGGTCATTTTTAACAGTGTGCTTTACAGACGTTATCAGTGTGTGTGTTATTTGGTTTTTAAAATTATTATATAAGTTTGTTAGGTTAGCTCACTTTTCAAATATATATATTTCTACTGTTTATGTAAGCACTTTATAGGTGCCTCATTGTGGCATAATCTTAAACAAGATGGCCGACAGATCATTATTCTTGAATAGTGAGCTTCATCTTCACTGGCTGACCTGTGTTTGAGGCCGAGAGCCAAAACTGAGCTATGCTTCATCAACAACAACAGGAAGCATGATACAAAAAAATTATTTTTGACTTCAAGATCTGGGTTTAAACATCATGGCTTTCCCATCAGCTTCTATCTTTTTTGAGCTCCCAGCATTATTGTTTGTTCTCACATTCTATTCCTTCCAGCCCGTCTTTTGGGATCCACTTACACTAGCTTGTTAAGTTGGTCAATCAATGGTTTTCCCACAGCTCCTCAGTGTATCTTGTAAGTGTCAAATTCTCTGCCAAAAGTTTTCTTTTTTACTGATTTCCCCTGGAATTTCAAATCTTTCTTTTTGGTTCTAAGTATTACCGTTTTATTCGTTAAAAATTCATTTTTTGAATTAAACACACACTTGTTTGGTTTCTCATTAGAACACATGATTTTGTTTTTCATATGAAACTGATATTTATGACACACAGACACTATATATATATATATATATATATATATATATTATAAAATGGACAAAAATATCCAACAATTATTTTTATTTTGAAGACATTTTATGTTTAAACATTCTTTTTAAGGATGTGGGGGGTCCTGTTTTTAAAAAAAATGCTCTGTTTTAAATGTCTGAAAACCTAATGTATAGTAAAAAATATTTTAAATTTGTTCAATGAATGTCCTCTGAAATTTCTACAGAAAGGTTGTATTGAATGGTCCCGTACAGGATTCAAATATGTATCCTATAAAAGAACAAATTTAGTTTGACATGCCTTTAACCAATTTGTGTGATGTCATTTGCTTACATTTGATACAATAGTGAGCAGATATGAATGTACTATTAGATTCATAGAATTTTGAAGTTCAAATACAGTAAACATTGAAATTGCTAACCAAACGCCCTTCATGGCCAAATTAAAGAAGACCTAAAGTGAAAGTTTCTAAAATGTTTTATCTAGATTCCATGATAGGATAAAAAAATTGAAACCTTGAACTATTGTGCTGTATGTACGATGACCCTCTGCAATTGTTATTGTCAATTTTGAAATTAACTAAACCCATGGTTTTTCAAAAGCACTTTCAAATGTTGTGGTGTCTTAAACAAATCAGTTTATTCATAAACAGAAAGTGGAGGATTTTACCACTTAAATATTTATATAGATATATATATATAAATAATTTATATATTTTTGAAAATTTAAAAAATAAAAATTAAAATCTTTACACTGGGTGTATTTTTCTTCTTTCGTTTTTTTTATTATTAATTATATATTATATAAATGGCCATCATTGGGATATTTCTTGTTAAGCAAATGAATATATATATATCAGTATATTGATATATATATATATATATATATATGAGTTATAGTAAAATAAGAACTACATTATTTGTTTATATAAAACAGACAAATTCATTCATAACGGATTTTGATTGTTTGCGAAATGGATGTCTCCATTTAAAATCATTAACCTTTGCATTAGTTTTTGTGTGAATAATTCAAAATTTGTAAATTGATTTAAATTTATCATAATTTAAATAACTGTTGGCCACTTTTATTAATAAGTGCGACATTACTGTCTATAGTTCATGCCAATTGACAGAAAAATTTACAGAAAAAAATTCTGTTTCATCATTTGTTTGTTCAAACACACAACAAAATTTAAAATCCAATTTGTGGTTTACACTGCAATTTTCATGTTTTCGGACACACCAATACATATTTTCGTTTCCTCTTATTGGGAAAAACAAGAACAACATCTATTCTATACATGATCAACAATCTGAACAAAATCAGCATATTTAAACCCTAATTAAAAATTATATAAACAAGACTTTCATTCATAATGGATAGCTTTTCTTTGAATTGTTTGCGATGATGGATGTCTCTCATTTATGCCTGCTCAATTTCATGTATATATATATATATATATATATAACCCATGGTATGGGTTTTTCAGGCCACTTTCAAAATAATTATAATTTATGCACAACTGGAATCACCACCTAACAAAATGTCAACTTGTGGTTTATTTAAAATTTGAGGCACCAGATTTTTGAACCCAGTCTCATGATCAGAAAGTGGACATTCTAACCAACCTTTTTGGTTACATGCCCAATATATATATATATATATATATATTTTGAAAAAATAAGAAAAATAAAAATTAAAATCTTTGGACACACTGGGTTGTAGATTAATATTCTTTTCAATTTTTTTATTATTATTCCATTTATATTATATATATGTAAATATAAAAAATTTCCCACGCCCAAATGGCCATCAAACAGGAAACTGAAAAATTTTTTGCTGGTAATTATCAGTGAACTGCAGAAATGAATATATATATATATAGCAGTGAACTACAAAATCTAACCATAAAATTATTTTTTTCTTTTTGTCATAATAAAATTTCTAATATAAAATCATGTCTCATTGCTATTATTTAAAGTACAAAACAACTACTTTTCCAGCAAATTTAAAAAAATTACCAGAGGTTTCCTGAAACTTTTGAATTGTAGTGTATATATGTGCATATGCATGAGACTCTTCTGAAAGGAAACATTTCAGCATGTCTTTCTATATGATTCATGCAAGGATTGTGAAATATATAGGATGTCGAAACTTAGGCAAAACACAGGCAAACAATATATTTCTATAATTAAAAATTAACCTATTAGCATTCTACCTCTTTTTTAGCAAAGTACTAGATGCTCTAATTAACTCTGAAATGGTTAAACATCTCCTCTCACGGGGGGGGGTCTTCTTTCAGATTAGGAATATGGCTTTCACTTCTCTAGGTTAACTGCTGATGTGTTAATGATTATTTGCTGAAATCAAGCTTTAGATGAAAATGGAAATCTTGAAGGCATTCATCAGGCTTTGGCATATTGGTCTTCTTCATAAGTTGAAAGGTCATGCTGTTTCTGGATGAATTTTTTAACTGATCCAAGATTTGTTATCAAATTGTGAAATTAAAGTTGTCCTGAATGGCTACTCTTTTAGAGCTCCATTCTTGGTTCTACTTTATTTCTAATTTTCATTAACAACCTCAACAATTAACTTGGTATCTAGGCTGATGCCACAACCATTTACTCCTGTCTTGATACTATCTGATCAGTTCAATAATGTCACATTGGTGGCTGATGCCCAAAACAAGCTACAGTCTGTTGTTAACTGGGGCAAAAAATGGCTTGTTAATTTTAACATCTCTAAAATAAAACTGCTCTCTGTTAAACATCTGAGAGACCCCTTTCTGCCTTTCATCAGCAACTAACCTACAGGAGAGTGACTTGTGCCTTTCTGGGCTAATGTTGTCGGCTGACATGAAGTGGAAAGACTATATTGAATCATTTGCTAAGTCAGCTGTTAAGAAAGTTGTTTCACTATGTCTGGCAAGACAATTTTTCTCTCTAGAATCTATCTAACATATCTATAAGTCTTGAAATCTTGAAGGCATTTGTCAGGCTTTGGCATACAGATCTTCTTCACAAGTTCAATTTCTGGACAAATTTTTAAACTGATTCAGTCTTTCTTATCAAATTGTGAAATGAAAGTTGTCTTAAATGGCCACTCTTCTAGATCTATTTGTATTAATGCATGTATTCCCCAGGGCACTATACTTGAACCATTTCTAATTTTCATAACATTCCTGATGTCATGAGTTTTCAGCTCGGGATCTATGCTCATGATACAACTCCTGTCTTAATAGTAAGTTTGAGCAGTTCAATAAGGTTAAATTGGTGGCTGATCTCAAAAATGCCATACGATCTGTTGTTAAATGGTGCAAGGAGTGTCTTGTCAATTTTAATACCTCCAAAATGAAACTGTTCTCTTTTAATAATCTAAGAGAACCGTTTTTAACTTCAATCAGCATAGCTAATGTTAACCTCCAGGAGAATGACTCGTTATACCTTCTTGGACTAATGTTTTCTGCTGACATGAAGTGGAAAGACTATTTTTCTCTCTGGAATCTATCTTACATATTTATAAGTCTACGATATATCCTTGCTTTGAATATTACTGCTGCATCTAATCTGGTGCTCCTGTGATTTTTCTATGAATACTTTCATGGTAATTATTCTGACAAACTTTCCTCTAAGGTACCTAAACTTAACAAATTTAAGTGCAGTACTAGTTTGGAGCCAAGGCCTCATTTTACAGTTAAATTGGCTAGATGCAATAGTAAGTTCCATGCTAACAGTTTTTTTCTATTACCCTTCTTGTTTGTGGAATTCTTCTGGTTTGTTGCTTCTCAGTCAAGATTGATATTCAAAAATTTAAATGCAATTTAAAATTAAAATTTTAAATCCTCTCTCCTTAATAGAATATTTTTCTCATATTCTCTAACAATTGATCTGATTTCCTTGCTTTGGTCCTAAATGAAAAAAACAGAACAAAAAAAATCATCCGGAGAGATAGAGGACAAGGAAACCTATAAAAATAAGCATGCAGATAATGTTAAAGAAGCCGATATGGCTTTGTCTTATGAGGAGAGCAGATATTTTCTATTTATTTGATATTCCAAACAGCCTCCTGACAAATCTGTTCCAAATTTTCTGTTAGAGAAATATGAACAGTTCAGACCAAAAATGGTTTCTGAACAAAAGCCCACTAACCTAATTCTGACAATCACTGCCCCTATGACATGTCTTGGCAAAATTTTAAATTGAAAGAGTGCTCCTTTTGCTAAAATCACACACACATAGGGTACTTTCAAAATCTATAGTTACTTTTTTTTTTCTTCTTGTCACCACAAGCAAGGTAATAAAGCCACTAAGACATAAGGTGGGGGCAACTGGCAGTGAACTGACAAAACATTACTGAGAAAGAAGGTTAATACAATCCAAAGAAACAACTGGCATTGCATTCACGTTTTTGTAGGTGGATTGTACTTGACAGGAAAGCAAGTAACCAAAAGAGTCCCACAAGTGAGAAGTAGGAGAAAAGAAACTATAAGAAAAGAACTTATAGTTACATCTAGCAATTGTAACAATAAAATGGGGAGACCTAACAGCCAATCTAGTACTAGGCCCAAATTTCAGAAGTTGAGGAAATATGTGCACTTGAAGATACCATCTCACCACAGGAGATGGTATCTTCTTGAAGTGCATATGATATATTTAATGTGTGCATATATATATATATATATATATATATATATATATATATGTGTGTGTGTATATTTAGTCATCAAATTATCTTTTAGGCATGTTAGATTAAATAAATTACAAACTTTATGTCTCCTTATTTTTAGCATAATCCATTCATATTCATGGAAAAATATCCATGAAAATAAGTGGATTATGTTAAAAAAATGACTTAAAACTGGTTTATGGTGAGTTTTTTAATTAATTTAAGGGAAAAGGTAGATTTGAATGATATATTGATCGATATATATATATATATATATATATTAATATTGTAGTCCTTACATTTTTTACAACCAGGTTTTAGTAGAAGTTATGGTTCGCCAGGCCGGTTTTTAATTCAAATATTTATGCTCTTCTAAATAGAGTGGTCCAAAAAAGTAAAATAGATAAACGAAGGGGAGACGACTTTTCCCAGATTATTAGCAAGTAAGTTTGTTTAACGCCACCAATATTTTTCTCATCTTTAAAAATTGATTTTTTTTTTTTGCTTTTATTGATTACTCCATTGTGCTCCAGAATTCCAAATAAAGGTTAATATCTCATCGATTTTATCTAGAAATTGCGGATTACCGACTCCGATTATTGATGTTCTTTAACCAACCAAATACGATCTTATACATTATACAATATTTCAGTGTAAATTATTTTGAGTTAGTTCTGCTTCTAAAAATATAACCAAAAAGATATAAACATACATAAATAATAAAAGTTTTGTTTTTACTGGTATTAAAAGACATTATTCTAACTTTAAAAATATCAATTTTGAAAAAAAATTTTTAAAAATAAAGAAAAAAAAGGATAATTTAATTATAAAAAAATTTTTTTCTCTCAATCTTTTGTGTTCTATATTTTTTCCCTTTTAGATTTATCATTCATCATTATTCCCTTTACACAATATATTAGTTGAATAAAATTTCATAATCAAACATCTGGCAAATATCTTGTTTATATTTTGTAATTTTTTTTTTTTTTTTCCATCTTATTATTTTGAATATGAAGAAAATCGATTTGCATTTCAAAGATAAAATTCAAAAAAACATTTTTTTTTCAAAAATATATTCTCCTGATGATGTTACATTACAATTAAAAATTTTGTAAAAGAAAAAGTCATCACTTTAAATTATAAAGTTTCAAAAATCTCACGGGTATTCTTGTGTCTTTTGTCTTCCAAAATGAAAACAGCTTTTGTCTTCTAAAAACTGCTCACTGTCGGGTTAATTTTCCAGTGTTTGCTATACATTTTTGTCAATATTTTAAACTTAAAATTCTTTTGAAAATTTCTTTCAAAATTTTATTCTTTCTTTTCAGAAAAGTTGTTTTCCTTCAGGATCACATTTTTCTGTTTTTTTTAATTATTATCTGTGAGATTTCATAATTTTATGTGAAATTTTTTGTCAAAATTTCATTTCTAAATCAGGTTCTCTATGGTTTTTTCATATATTTTCACTTGTGAATAATCATATGTGTGCTTATTTTCCAAGTAAACTAAATATAACAAAAGAGATTAAGTTTAAAAAATAATAAATTTTCGAAAGAATACCTTATCTTTTCCATTTTAGAGAATAAGAGCTGAAAAAATTATTTTTAGAAAATGCACTTGATATTACAAAATAGAAACTAGCTATATATAAGTTATATTACAAAGACTAGACTCTTGCATTTATACAATCTTTTCTGTTTTACAGATTTTTATAATAAAATCTGAAAGATTTATTCTTAACAATAAAATTCAGCTTAAATACTTTATACGTAATGGGCCCCTTTGCCGGGGCGTGCTATCGCCCCCCCGCGGTTTACCATTTCTTCCCGACAGAGAGATTCCCCGCGGTATCCTCGGTCAGGCCCCCACTGGAAATTATCGCTTTCCCCAACCAGATGTAAATCCAAAAGAACTTCCCCCCCGGGCAAACCCCAAAAATTCGAGAAAACATCCACGATAAAAACGCATTTTAATTTATGCAAAGCAGGAATTGAATGGAAAATTCTGAATCTTCTTTCGTCCATGAATACGACCAAAAACCCCGTTTTCCCCCCCGCATTAGGCCGTCACCCCCCAACTGGCCCCTACCCGAAAAAAAAACCAAGCGACGATCTGGGCATTGAATCAAATTAATCCCCTGAAAAAAGGGGTTCCCCAACCACTTCACCGGCCAACATGAATGACCCAAACTTGGACTTGTCCCTGGGAAATAAACAAACATCTCAGGGGGGAAGCAATTAAAGGAAAAAAACCCCTCCCCAAAATGACCCTTTGTTTCTTTCCCGACACAGGTTCGGTCGAAAATAAAAATTTTGAATGTTCTTTTTTCGTCAATAAAATCTTCCTCAATTCCCCGTTTTTCGGACTTTTAAAACCAAAAACCCATAAAAATGGCAAAAGGGTTTTTTCATCGCCACCAACTGTTCCCCCAACCCTCTCATCTCCCTGGAAAAATTACCCTTAAAAAACAAAACAATATGATGTGTATTGAAAAGATGATGGTGATAAAATTTGGATTCACCTGCCTTTCCGACCTGGCCCCCCCTAAAAATTTTTCTAATACAATCCCTCTGCCCCATCGCAGTCGGATCATTCTCCCACCCCAAGGGGACACATTTTTCAAATCCCTCAAAATCCCAAAAAAGAAGAACCGGAAATTTTCCCCACGTTTAGAGACTTTTTTAAAATTAATCCCCCAAAATTTCCGTATAACGCTCCAAAATCAGGCGAGATCGGGGACCTTTTAAAAAAATAAATAAGACATATCTCCGTTTAAAATATGGAGCAGAACCGGATTGAACGGAAAAACCCCCGTCCTGACTATATCTTCATTTACTTTCCCACATCAGACCCGGTCGGAAAATAAAAAATTTTTTAAAGTTTCTATTTTCGCCCCAATAAAATTTTCCCTTTTAATTATCGCCCCAGCCGGCCAAAAAACCCTATAAATTCCCCGGAAAGTTCCGGCCCTCAGGTCCCCATGACCCCTGCGTTCACCCTTTTTTGACAGGCATCCTCTCAACCTGTTGAATCTGAGAATCGCCCTAGACCCGGCCGTTTAAACTTTCCCAAAAAATTTCCCCAACCCACACGTTCCTTTGAAAAAAACCCGTAAATCACCGGGCCGAAACCCCCTTTCTATAACACGGCAGCGAAGACGAATTTTAAAAAAAAAAAAAAAAAACTTTCCCCAAAAGAAAAACTTAAAAAACCAAAAAACCCTTTAATTTTTTATTTGAAACGTGTGGAATTAAAATCTTTAAGTTACTGTATAAACAAAGAATATTTTGATATCAAAATTAAGTTCTCTCCCATTTGGGGACAATGGAAAAAATGCTTGGCTGAAAAAGCATTTTATTCTCAATCGGGGAGATGGTATTTTTTACGGTTCTCGATGGTGGTTTATTTCACGGTTAAATCATTGTGTTTGAGATAGTCCCCAAAAATCATTTTCGGCATTTTTTTTGTCCTCAATATTCAGTCTGTTGGTATTTGTTCTTTTTTTGGAATTAATCTCCCCGTTTCCTTTTTTTTCAAAACCCTTTTAGGGTTTTGGGGTTTTCTAGAATTTTGTTTCTGTAAGGGGTTAAGTAACATTTGGGAAATTTTTAATTATATTTCTTGATAGGGGTGGTTTTTGGTTTTTTTATTGGGTTTTGGGTTTTTAGTTTGGTTCTGTTAATGTATGTTTTTTGTCTGTTTTAGGTATAATGGTTTTTTTAAAAAAATTTTTTTGTGTGTTTTTAAAGTTTTTTGGTAATTGTATTTTATTTTTGGGTGCTGCAGTATTTTGGTTCTTCCCTCTAGGGATTTTCTTTGTATTTGGTGGTGTCGTGTGTAGTTTTTTAGTTTGGTTGTGGTTTTTTGGTCCTTGGTCATTTATTTTGAAAAAATTTATAGAGTATCTACATAAAAATATTTATTTTTTATTTCACACACACAATATATTTTAATTAAAATAAAGAAAAAGAACAGTAAGATTTATAATCAGTGATCTTATTAATTATTTTTTTTTTAAAATGAGTCAAAAACAATTCTCAGACTAAATATTTTTTTAAAATTTTAAAAAAAATATAGTTCCATGCTTTATAAAACTCAGAAAATTTTTAAAATAAGTTTTTCCCAAAATCATTGAAAATGAAAATCTAGGGTTTTAAATTTTAATTCTATAAATTTAAGTTATTGTTTTTTTTTGAAACTAGTAACCATTGCACAAAACCATATTTTAAATTTAAATTTTAATAAAAAATTTTAAATAAAAATTTTGCTTTTCCCCTTTTTTTTTTTTGATTTTTTTTAAAACCATATTTAAACAACCCTTTTTTTTCCTTGACTTTTGGAATGACCCTGGTTAGTTTTTTTTAAATTTTTTTTTTCCCCTTTTTTGCGGTTTTAGCATCCTGGAACCTCTTGGAATATTATAAAATTTGACTTTCCCTATCAAGCAGTTTATACTACTTTTGGTTGAAATTTAAAAAACCTTTTTCCCCCCAAAAAATTTTTTAAAATTTTCTTTATCTCTTTTTAATATTTTGGGGCCCTTAACTTTTTTTGGGTAAATTCACATCTTATATAAGTAATACTTTTTGAAAAATCTTCAACAAAATGACTGTTTTTTTTTTTTTTAACCCCCGCATTATTTTGCACTAACAAAAAACATTTCCTGTATTTAGGACTTTGGTTAAATGTCAACAGGTGATAATAAAAATTCCTGAAAGACAAGTAGAAATGCCTTACAAATATCTGAAAGTGTTGATATAATAACAACAGGTCCATGTGGTTTATCCAGGGATTCTGAAATTGCTCTTGTGGAAATTAGTTCCAGGTTGATGATGATGATGATGGTCAATCCTATTTTTTTTTTGTTATCTTTCTTTTTCCTGATTTATTATATTCATTTTAATATATTCTTTTTTTTTTAAAATTTCCCCAAAAAAAAAAAAACAAAGAAAAGAAAAGTAAAAAAATAAGAAAATAGAACTAAGTAAAAATATCTTGGTTTTCAGCTTGGCCCTATCTATTTTTTCATTTTTGGGGGTTTATATAGAACCCTAGGTTGGGAAATATTTAAAGACATTTTCTTGTTCAGGTTAAATGGATATTTTGGTAAAAAGTAGCACGGGTTGTCCTTCTTTTCTTCCCTGACAAGCTGGATTGGACGGGTGAAGTGACAAAAATGGCGTTTATCGGTTAATTTCCCTTCTTTGTTGAACCTTCTGCCCGGACTATAATGAGTAAAATCATCTGGCTAACTCACTGTAGATAGCATACAAAAATCTAAATCTACAAAAAAAATTTTGCCCTCGGGGGGTAAAACTATTAGCGGGGAACATGTTGTTACCTGGGGGAAGCCCCTGATGAAAAAATTTTGTCAGGTATTGAAAAAATAATTCAAACATTTTTGACTTGTTTTTGGGTTTATCCCCCATTGGGTTTTTTAAAAGTCAGAAATATTTTAGGATGCTTTTTTTTAATAATAAATTTTTGGGTAAGGGTTAATTCCCCTATCTTGGGGGGAAAAAGGGGGGAAATTTATCTTTTTTAAAGGGTTTAAAAGTGAATAATAGAAAAAAAAATTGGATCTTGGCTCTCTGATTAAAATTTTTGACCCATTATCCTTCCCCTACCACATCAAACAAAACACGTATTAATGGTCCCCATCGGGTATGACCAGGCCCCAAACCAAATTCAGTCACGTTCGTTACGTCCTTTCCACAAATACTCTTGGAAAATAATCCCCTCTTTCTCTTAAATAGGTGACTATGTGTTATAAGTTCTACACCTTTGGAAAACCAATTTAAAAAAAAGAAAAAGTAAATTCAAAACGCAGAGGTGGAACTCTTACGGTAATAAAACCCAAAGGGAAAAAACCCCTGACAAAAACAACCTTTCTGATCAGGGGGTTGGGTGTGGAAATAGTCTAACCTACGTAATTCAATTTCAAACCTCCCTACATGTATGGGGAACAGCAAACTTGCTGCAATGAAAATATAAACATATTCAAAAATTTTAAGTTAAAAATTCCCACTTTCTCTTGCTTCCCCCTTTCTAATTTATCAAATCTAAAATTACTTGGTTTTTTTTTCTTATCTTGAGTTTAAATTTAAAGGTGTAACTGATATATTTCTTACAAAAAGTGGTTTTTTCAGACAGGAAAAAAAGATCCCAAAACATAACGTTAAAGAACCAGCTACAAACATGTTTATATGTTGATCTTTGAAATGAGTCCAATTCTCAACTCGTACGTCCAGTAGAGGTGTGAGCCACTGCTCGGCTACTTCAAGATGCATCTGTTTGTTAGTTACTATATTAGAAACAAATAAAAAAAAAAAAAAAATAGTCTGAAAATGAAACGTTTTTTCCAAAATAATTGATGGGGAAGGGGAAAAAAAAAAAAAAAAAGAAAAAATTAATGAACAAAAATTTAAAAATAATATTTTAAAAAGGCAAAAAGAGATGGATAATTCTAGTTGATTGCATTTTAATAATACCCAAAAAAAAAAAAAAAAATCTGACATCTTTGAAAAATTTCATGCAATTTGATTTTTTGTTTTTACATAATCATTTCCCCAAAGCAAAAAGTACTAAGATGCAACATTTATTTTTAAAGTTTTATTAATTTACTAATTAAAAAAATTTAAAAAACAAAAAAAAAATAAAACTCAAAACATGCCCTCAAAAAAAATTTTTATAGCAATAAAGAAATATATATAATAATATATATAAAAGGCGGGAATTTTTTTTTAAACAGCTTTAATTTTGACGTTGAAACAAAATTTCATGTACATGCTCAAGTTAGGGGGAAGGGAAAAATTTGTTTTTTTAAATATCCTGTGGAAATAATTGTTTTTTTTCGTTTCTCGGCATTTTTCAGGGGTTTACCATTTCTCTGGCGTGTGAGCCTATAGCGGGCTGCGAATGGCGGAAAAATTCTTTGGCCAGCGTGAGCCAAAAACTGACTGTGAATTTCAGCAAAATGGAACCCCTTTTTCCCAAGGGGGAAAATTTTAAATCTGCATGATCTATTTTTTGGCTCTTTTGCTTCTCAACATTGTTTCCCCCAAAAGGGTTGGGTAAAAAAAATTTTTTTGTTAACATTCTTTTTCATTTTTTTTCCATTTAGGCCCTTTTTTTAAAACTGTCGTTTTGTGTTATTTTTTAGTTCTTTTTTTAACAGATTTAATGTTTTATAACTTGAAAAATTTGGGGTATGAATAAAAAAAAGAAGCTAGAACATCAAAACAAAAGGGCACCCCTTTTAAAAGTCAGGAAGGGGAAAAAAATAAAAACTAAGTAAGAAATTACTGGATGAGTCTTGATTTTTTGAATCAACACAAAAGGGCCATGCCCCCTATATATATATATATATATATATATATATATAAATTTGATCATTTTCATTAAATAATAAAAACAAGTTGTGTCTATTTATTTTAAAAAAGTTCCTTTCATATTTTGATAAACAACATTATTATTGAAGATGAAAACCTTATTATATTTTTTTCTTTATTAATAAAATTTTTTGGGTTTATTTAATGAAACATACATCAATGAAAATTGCCCTAAATATACACAATATATATATATATATATATATATATATATATATAAATAAAAAAATTTTTTTTAAGGTATGCTATTTTATTTAAAATATCCTATCGGGATAGAGCTTTTGTAAAATAAAATTTGGGAAATTAAATCAACATCAAAGTGACGTCCATTTCAATTAATATACACAAGTCCCCCCAAACTCTTATAGGAATAAAAAACATCAATCAGCTAATAAAAACTTTTTCCGACAAATTATATATATATTATAAATGTGATATGATTTTTTAACAACTTTTTAAAAAAAAAAACATGGATTTTATTCAAACAAAAAATTAAAGTCCACCCCTAGAAATAAAAAATTTAAAAATTTTTAACGGGGATCGACCAAATTTTTTTAATCTGGGAAAAACCTTTGGAAAACCTCTTAGTTTGTTTTTTTTTCAAACAATAAATCTATTGTTTTTTTTTTAAACACCAATAGATTTATATTTAAAAAAAAAAAATTATTTTTAAATAAAAAAAATTAAATATTCAATTTTTTCCCTGTGAGTTTCGAGTTTAAAATCATGGACTCCTCAGTCTTCAGATCTTTTGGGAAAAGTCGGGGATAAAATTGATTGTAAGTGAAAAATAAACTTTTAAAAAATAAGCAAATTTTTTTAAACTTTATTTCCCACCAACATACAAAAGTACTGAAAGCAAAAAAAAGGGGGAAAGTTTATGATATAAGTAAGGCAGATAAATTTCTGGGACATGTAATGAAAGGAGGGCAAAGAAATCAGATACTCCAGGTCGGATGAAAAAAAGGGAAAGGGGAAAGGTGCTGGCATCTTGGGCAGGTGGATGGTGGAGTGTGGTCGGGGGATTTGGGAGAAACATAAAACCTTTTAAAAACCCCAGGGATGGGGAGGGGGGAAGGGGCAATGATCCCTAGTCCTGAAAGGAACACATTAAAAAAAAAAAAAAAAAAAAAGAAAGGATGTCAAAAATTTGCCTTGCATGATAAATGCTCATTGGATTCTTTGATAAAAAAAAATATAAATTGCTTTTTTTAAAAATTATAATTATTTTATATTCTTTTTTATTTAAATTATTCTAACTCGCAAACATAAAAAAAATAATTTATTTCTTTAAAGACATGAAACTGAATTCTTTTTTTTTTTAAATTTTGGAAAAAAAAAAATTTCAAATTTTTTTGTTGGTTCTGGATTTCCCTAACTTGGGTGTTTTTTAAAGGGGAATTAATTTTAAAACGTCAATGTTTTTTTCTTTTAGATTTGGTGGTTTGGACGATATTTTTTTTTCACATAATTCCATGTTTTAAAAAACATGATAATGAAATAAATAATTTTCCCCAAAACACTGATTTTTCAATTTTGATCCATCTTAATAAATCCCCTTAAAATAACCCTTTAAAAAACCCTTATAAAAAAAATATTTTGGTAAATTACATGGACATACTTTCTTCCAACCATCTCAGTCCTGATAACCAGTCTTTGGTGATTGTGTCATACCCTATGGTCAATGTAGGTGGTTGCTGGGTATAATCTGTCTTTTAAAGTCGATCCAAATTCTTCTTTTGCTCCGGTCCCCTTTGAAATCATTCGGGACACATAAGATTGGAAAATCAGGGATAGACCCATAAAACTTAATTTAAATTTGAATGTTGTCTAAGATTTGGATACTTAGTATCGGTGTGCTTCTATAAATTTTGGGTCTGGTTTTTATTAAATTCAAATTTTGGGCACCATACATTAAAACTACTCCCTAAGAATCTCTGTTTCAGGTTTTTGGTGAAAGAAAAAAAAACTCTTGCTTATATGGTGCTCAGCAAAAAGCAAAATTTTACATTTGTCATACCCAGGCTAAAAACCGAATCAGTATGGTTAAGTCCTCCTAACTTCCCTTTTTTAAAAAATTTGTCCATAATGGGTATTCCCTTTTCCATTCACTTCTCTGTCTCAATGTCAAAAAATTTAATGTCGAATCAGATATTCTTGTGTTTTGGAATCCCTGCATCATTCATTCTAAGGGTTTTCATTCCTGTAAAGGGCTGCGGGGTTTAAACAAATTGGGGTTTGGAACATCTTTTTTTATTCTAGATTTTAAAACATCCTGCTCTTTGGTTTTTTTTTGTTTTTTTACTGCTTTTGCTATCCAAATATAAAACATTAATTTTTGGGAAAGGGCTTTTTATATTATATATTTATATTTTGAGCTAGCTCAGACTTCATGAGTTTTTTCCCCCCACGCCCTGAATCAAGATAGAAAAGGTCATTGGTTTATCTGTCCCCCCTGGCCCAATGTAGGGGGTTTTTGGACAACCAACTCTCTTCCCCGGGCTAGTATCAAACATAAAACCTTAAAGTTTTGCTTTCCCAGCAGTGCCCAAAAGAAAATCATTCACAAAAGATTTTTGAAATTCGGATAGGCCCATAGAACTATGAATTATTGAATTTGTCTAAATTGGGGATACTTCGTATCAAATTTTCTATCAGCGCTGTAAAATTAAGTTAAAATAAAACATTGGAACTTTATTAACACTCCCTCTTCAAAAATCTTTTGGGTTTTTTTTGTAAAACGTTTAGATTAAATAAAAATTTTGGATTAAAATTTCCCCCTTTTTCGTAAATTTTTTTTGTTCCTCTTAAAGTTGAATTTTATTGGAACAGTTTCTGATTTAGTTGAAAATATGAACCCCTTTTTTGGGAATTAAAATTGCAAAAAGGCACTTCGGGGATGTGGTTACTTATTGTAATGGTTGCGTGATGCTAGGTCATTTGCAAAAAAAAAGTGGAATAAAATTTAAAACTTATTTTTCAACAAGTTTACAGATATTATCCTCTTTAAAAAAGGTTTAAAGATAGTTTGGGAATTTTTCCCCCAAAATTTTTTGATTAAATATAAAAACCTCCTGATAAAAAAAATGGTACCTGTAAAAACAAAGCCCTAATAAAATTTAAATTTTTTTTAAATTTAAATTAATAAAATTTTAATTAAAAAACCTTTCCTTAAAAAAGTCTTTACCCTCCAAAATATTATTGACCTTATTAAATTTTTTTTTAAGGGTGTGGTTGAAACATAGTGGGGGGGTCAGGAAAAAAAAAAAGTTTACAGATTTGCTAATGTGATTTAAGGATATATAACATTTTTAAAACTCAAAAAATTTTTTTTTTTTTTTAAACTGAAAAAAGTATGAACTTTACGTATCTGTTTTCCCTTAAAACAGTGACTTGGACAATCCCCCTCAAGATGAAGAAAAACTGAAAACGAAATGTGGTTCTGAAGATTTGGGAAACCATGACTGAACATTGAAACAATGAGTTTTAAAAAATGGAAAAAAAAAAACATATTTAAACCTCGGGAAAGGAGGGGCCCCATAATGGGAAAGGGAGGGCTTAAAAATTTGATCTACAATAATATTGGGGGACAGAGGAAAACAGCGTGTAATATACGTGAGCGGTAAATGGATGGTAAAACGGGATTTGGGAAAAAAAAAAAAAGGGGCCTTATTAAGAACTACAAGGAAAGGGGAGTGTAAAACCATATCCTTGCCCTTAAAGGGAGACCCTAAAAAGAAAAGAATGATCTTTAAGTAAGAACTTTGTACTATATTTTTTCAGTTTGTTTCCATTTAAACTTTGATTCTTCTAAAGTCTTTTATTTTTTTCCTTTCATTTATTTTGTTTAAAAAATAAATAAAAAAAAAAAAAAATTGGCTCCCTTTTCCCCTAATAGCTATTCTTTTTGTCTATAAGAAATGCATCTATAAAAACATTGATTTTTTTATTACCTTAGAATCAAGGGGAAAAATTTTTAAAACAAAGTTTGACCCATTCTTTTAAAAAAAAAGGCAATCCTCAAAGGTTTTTTGAAAAATTATAAATTATTTGGTTAATTAACCTTTTTAAAAACAATTCAAAATTTGGGGATTTTCCTCCATTAAAAAAATAAAAAAAAATTTTCATCTTTAAAGTAGCAGTATCTTTGAAAGATATTTCGACATATGATATTGGTTTAGAAATAAAAAAATGACACAGAAAAAAAAAAATTTTTTAAACCCATTTTGTTTCGAAATGTTCTTATTTTGTTAGACAATTTTTGGAGGTCTCTGGAAATTTTTCTTATGTATCCGAGGGTAAACAAGGTTTAATTCACTAAAAAATTTTTACCTTAGTTGTTTTGATGATAGTTTAAAGGGTTCAAAATGTTTCTTGGTAGCCCAAGAACAGAGACTTTAAAATTTGGATAAGACTTTTTTCAAAAGGAAATTATAAAAGGTATCCTTTCAGACAAGGGTTTTTTAAAATTTTTGGAAAGGTTTTTTTGGCCCAATAAACTTGGGTTAGAAATCTATCTGGGCATTAAAAAAAAATCAAATACAAAAAAAAACTTAAAAATGAAAAAATAAAATTTTCCCTATGCTTTTTTTTATAAATAAAATTTTTAACGAGTTTTAGTCAAATGGTAAAATTTTCATCCCCCAAAAAATGTGAGAACAGGTCTTTCTTGGAAACATTCAATGAAAAAAAACATTTTCCCTTTCCCAAATTGACTCCCTAAAAAAATTTAACCCAGGTAAAAAAACTTTTAAACTTCAGGTTTAAGTTATTTGTTTATATATATATATATATATATATATATATTTTAAAATTTTTAAAAAATAAATTTTTAAAAACAAAACAAAAACCGTTTCTTAAAAGCTTTTTTTTTTAACAAGTTTAAAAATTTAATACTCTGGACGGCTTCAAAATAAATTTGATTTAAAAAAAATTTTCCCTTTAAAATTATTGCCCATCAAAAAGGACGTCTTTTTCATAGTCTTTCCTTGGCTGCATAAGTTGGAACTTTTTTGTTTTTTTTGGTTTTAAAAAGGGGCAAATTTTCATTCCTGAGGGACTTTTGTCCTGTTGGTTTTTATATAAAATTTAAATGAATAGGGTTAAAATGTGATGAAAAGTGATTGAAGGGTGCGAAAGATTTTGGGTTCAGACAACTTCAAAAGTCAAGTTGTTTGAATCCTTCTTCAAAAAACTTTCGCTGGCCTCATGAATCAATGACCTTTTTTTTTTGTTTTTAAAAAAAATATTTGAAATAAATAAATCCAACCCTGGTTTTATTTTTTTTTTTTATTTTCCCCGGGGGGGGGTTGGGGTTTTTTTTCACGTAGGGCTTGTTGCATTTTTTTGTTTTTTTTGTCAATAATTTATACCCTTTGGAATTGGAACTGACAAAAAAAAGGTTTTCCCACATTTTTTATCCCCATCTTTCCCCCGTCTTTTATAAATTTCATCAAAAAAAAAAGAAAGGTAACTCCAAAGCATTCAAAATTCCCGTATTAACCACCTAAATTTCCCCTTAGGTTCTTCAAAAAATTTTTTGTCAGTAACGTGATCCTTTATTTCTTTTAACCCCCAAATTTCGTATTCTTCCATTATTTTTTGGAAAAAAAAAAATTTTAAAATTTTTTCCCCAAAAAAACAAAAAAAAAAAAAAAAATAAAAGGGGAAAAAAAAAAAAAGAAAAAAAAATTTTTAAAAATTTTTTTCCCCTTACTAAATTTCTCTCATACATCCCATACATACATAAAATTTTTTTCTTTTTTTTTAAATTTTTTTTGTTTTTTAAAAATTTCCCCAACCCCTGAAAATTTTTCTTGTTTTTTCCCCCCCCCACTTTTTTTTTTTTTTTTTTAAATATCTATTTTTTTTCCCCTTTTGGATACCCTTTTAATAACCCAAATTTTTTTTTCATCAATGTTTTTTCCCTTTTTAGTATTTTTTTTTTTTCAAAATTCTTCTCAATCCCAATGCCTCAGGTCTGTGATTTGATGTTCTTGTGTTTTCCATTGGTCCTGAAAAATTTTTGCGTTCGGTTGAATGTCGACCCTTTTTGCAGGAATTTTTTGTTAATTCTATTTTTTTCCCCGTATTCTCTTTTTCTGGATGTCTTGTTGTTCGGGCCCCCAATGGCATCGGGCCCATTTGGTGGTCCCTGTGGGTCGTCCCAAAGAAACATTGGGCTTTTTGTGTTCCTCCCAAACGTCTTTCATCCCCACCCATTTAAAAAAAGGTTTCCCAAAATTAAACTGGTGAATCCTTGGTCAGTTATTTTCTGTCCTAAAAAGAAAAAAAATCCTAAAATTCAAATTTGGTTAGGTCTTAAGGGCATTAATTATTATTTTTTTAATTTCTTTATGACATTTAAATTTATGGATTTTTTTATTAATTTTATACAAGTTTTCTTTCATTATGTTTTTTTTTTGTGTTGTTATATCTGTCGACAAAAAAGGTTTAAATTTTTGAACTACGTTAATTGTTTCATTCCCCGTGTTTGCCATGATTCATGAACGAAAAATTTTTCCTCAGTGGGTTCCCTTTTTTCTCATAACCGTTGCCACCAAGGTTATAAAACCTGGTCTGTTCTGCTATTTACTCAAAAGGGGAAAAAAAAGGGGTTCTCCCTTTTCCCCAAGGGTATTAGAAATAAGTGTTAATGGACCTGACAAAAATTTGGTGGCTCTCCGATTCCCCAATCTGAGCCATACCCATTACTCCCCGTCCTCCTAACTTTTGCCATTAATATCATTATTTTTGACTAGTTTTTTTTTTTTTTTTTGTTCCTATTCATGCCAAATTAAAAAAAGATAAAGAGTTTTATTTGGCAATTTCTTGAAAAATTATTAAATTTTTTTGATTTAATAGTTAAAAAGGATGGAAAGTTGGGTTCCCTGATTACCCATGTCTAAAAAGGACAGAACATATAGAAAAAAATTTTTTTTTACTTATTCTTATTTGTAGTAACAGAAAAGTAATTTTAAAAGTTGTCTGAATTTTTAGATAAAGTTGCTTTTAATTTTTTTGACTAGTTTTTCTCTCTTTTTATTTTTTTTTGCTTATTCAAATTTTAATTTTTCCCAATAACGGCCCAAAATTTTAAATTTTAAAAAATTTAATTCTAATTTTTTTAAGTTGTTAAATTTTGAAAAAAAAAAAAATTAAAGATGTTTTAATTCAAAAATCGTAAAATTTTAAACCCTAAAAAAATAGTGCAGGTAGTATAAGGGGTTTTTAAAAAAAATGAATTGGGAGCGTTGAATTCTAGTTTAGTCTTTTGTTTCCCTTTTGGGCCCAAAAGGTCAAAAATTTTCCATGCCTTTCTCCTTATCTATGGGAAAAATACAAGTAGACTGGGTTTCCCTATGAATGTAATCATCTGATTGTCTAAATTTTTTTGATGAAATATTGTTTATTACTTTTTTGTATTTTTTTTTTCATCTTATTTTTTGAATTTATCATCATATTATGATTCACCCCGGGAAAACGAGATGGTCTGAACTGAAATTAAGAACGTTTGGTGGAAGAGAATTGATTTTTTGAACCCCGTGTTTTTCACCCTTCAGATGTATCAAAATGAGTTTGCTCATGCAAAACACTCATATAAGATGTTGTGGTTCCTTTGATTTTTAAAATGGTCCCCCTACTTTTGGGTAACACAGGGGAAAATAGGTAGATGTATAAATTTCACATCGAGAGGGATCAATGATTATTTTTTTTTGTTTTTTCTATCAACCCTTTGTGGGTTATTAAAAAAATTGAAGGGATTTGTAAAATGTTAAAACACCCCCCCCCAGATTTGGGGGGGGTAATGATGGTTTAAAGAGAAAAGGAGGGGTGATTTAAATTCATTGGGTATTTTCATCCAAATACCCTTGGGGAAAAATATGAAACATTTACCTCAGTTATGTTAAAAATTTAATTTTTCTTCAAAATCATTATTATCTCCAAAAGAATTTTTAAAATTTTTTTAAATTTATTTCAAAGGAGACATGGTGGAGTAATGGATGGGGGTCATTGGGAATCAAAAGCGGTTCAAATTCAGTCGAAAATATTATATTCATATTGCTAATCCTTAGGAACTTTAAACCCTTTTTTCCCCCCCCTATGGGGAAATATAGGGCAAAATGGCTTCTATAAATTTGGTTTAACTGGGCTATTTGGAAAAAAAGGAAACTACTGTCAAAAAACCTTCTCAGTCATGTAGAAAAATACATGATTGCCCCAAGATAAAACATCACTATATGAAAATTAAATATTGGGGAAACAACAGAGGGAACTCCTCCGTACATCCTTTAGGGATGAATTTTTTCTCCCCCCAATGGGGAAATAACAGGGAACAAATTTTTAGCCTTTTGGATTGGTCTACTCGAAAAAATGACCCAAAATGGGAAAAAAAAAACTGCCTTGTCGTTTTTGAAAAATACCGTTTTTGCGTTTTTATGCGGCACATAACTGATTGAGAAAAAAAAACAAGAAAAAAACGAAAAAAAAATTACTATCAAAAAAATTTTTTTTTAAAAAAAACCTTGGGGTTTTATAAAAAAATTGTGGATTCAAATCAATCAATCAAACAACAAAAAATCCCCTCTTATGGGCGCCCTAAAAAACTGGGAGTCAATGAATTAAACGCGAAAACCTGGTGTGGGGGTGGGTGTTTGAAACCTAATAATGCTTTTGGATGTGCAGGTGGGGTAATGGATAATGGCTTAATTTTTAATCGGAGGTTTAAATGTTCCCTTCCCCAAATACTTTTTGGGAGATGGATTAACTTTCCCCGGTTGGTTATTAAAACTTTTTCAATAATTTATTATATAAAAAAAAAAATTACAATCAAAATATTTTTAACATTAAATAAATTAAAAAATTTTATAACCATAAAAAAATCAAATAGATGGGCTCGTCAGGTCTCGATTTTTTCATCCTCTCAAATATAAATGGATAAAAAAATGAAAATAGGGGGTAAATTTATATTGATTGTAATATAAATTGGTCCCCCTTTTTATCCATCATAATTTTTTCTTTTCAAAATTTTGTTTGGGGAGAATCCCCCTCTTAACCTCGCTATGGTTAATTGTAAAAATTTTTTAATTTTTTTTTAAAACGATTTCCTCCCAACCACAGTAAAAATAAGACACAAGGGGGGTTTCTTGCAAAATTAGGGAAAAGAAACATTAATAATGAGCAGGAAGAGGGAAAAAAATCAGGAAGACAGAATATGATTGATATTGATTTAAATTTTTTGGGGAAATTAAATTGGTTTGGAAAACATGGAGCTGGAAGGGGTTCCCAAAACGGGGAAAGTTGAAAAAAACTTTACATGAACTTTTTTCTAGCCAGCTCAACTAAAATTAGATCTGATGCCCGTCTGGCGGGCCAAATGAAAAAAAGTTCGTACCATAATGAAAAGGATTTTAGTCTTTTAATGAAATGGGCCCAAGGGAGGGGGGGTTGGGGGAAAAAAGGTATTCTTCTGTCTTCTATAACAACGGGCCCATTTGCTTTAAACAAATTTTCCCTTAAACCCAAAAAAACACATTCCTTATACTTTTTTTTGGTTTTTTTTTTCATCCCAAACAAACAGTAAAGAACTAAGACAAATCTTTTTCTTTTTTCAAGTGATCTTCTGTATAAAACCCAAGACCCCTCAAAACTGAGTGTGAGTAAAACCCCCCCTCCCAAAAACCGGTGTAATACCAAGATTAAAGGGGAAAATGATAAAAAAAATGTTTTAAAAGGGGGTGAACTAAGGAAAAAGGGAAAAACCCCCCTACTGTTGGTTTTTGACAACCTCTCTCTCCCTATATATATATATATATATATATATAAAAATTTTAAAAAAAAAATGAAAAAAAAATTATACATGAAAATCAAAAATAAACTTTCTTTTCATTTTTAAAAGTTTTTAAATTTCAACCCCGCATTTTTTTTTTTTTTAAACCCCGGGAAAGAAAACTCAGAAGCCTAAAGGAAATCTTTAAATAAGTTTTTTTTTTTTTTTAATAATTTTCTTTCAAAAAGGCTGCCCCCGTCAAAACACAAAACAAAGGGTTTTCCTTTCAATTTCTGTTTTGAAGGGGGAAAAATCTGCAGACCTCCAAAGGGGATGTTAGAAAATCAGCAAAGCTCATCTGAATAAACCCCGTAACTACATGGGTTTAGAGTTAACAAACTTTGAGACAAAAGGGAAAAGTGTGGCTTTAATATACCTGTGCCTCAAAAGGTGGACAAAAAGTTGATGATCTCATTTCAACTGGCGAAGAATAAATACCAAACTTTTAAACCCTTGGGGTCCATACCAGTGCTTTCTTTTAAATTTTTTTGCAAAGAATTCCTGATGAAGGAAAGGGGTGTGGTTGTGCCCAACTCCTGGAACTTTAATGGATGTTAGTGGGAGGGCTAGGGTCAACATTTGAATGGTGAAATGATCTGACATGGCTAACAAAACAAAAAAATCTTAAAAAAGGGGCAGATAATCCCCAAGTCTTGGGACAAAATTTGGAATCTAGGTATTTTATTCATTTTTTATAGGGTTTAGAAATTTTTTGCTTTTTTGATTTACATTTTCTATTTACTTTGACAACCAAAAAAAAAAAAAAAAAATATATATATATATTAAAAAATATATATATATATATATATATTTATATATATATATATATATATATATATATATATATATATATATTTCAGATTGGGATTTTTACATTATGGAAAATTTTCCTCATCTTTGCCATGGACACATGGCCGTGGAAAAAAATGTTGGTTAGATCAGTAAGGACCCCAAAGTGTGAGTTCAATGGGTTAAAAGGGAGTGGAGAACTTTCAGAAGGAAAATTATCATCTTTTCATCCATTTGACATGGGGAGGGAAATGAAAAGTATCCCCTGGGTGAAATAAAAAGGGTTTATTACATTCCCAAACCCCCTGGGAAAGGGCCCGAGTGTACAATGGCTGAAACGTTGAGAAAAAAAAGGGAAGGGGAAAAAAAAGAAGGAAGAAAAAAAAAGAAAAAAAAGAAAAAGGGAAAAAATGATAAAAAAAAAAAAACTTCATTTTTTTTATAATTTTGCATTAAGGTTTCAAGTTTAAAATTAAATTGTCCACATTTTTTTAAAAACTTTCTACCCCTTTTAGTTCAGTGGGGAAAAAACCTGGTTAATTTTCCTCAAAAAAAACATTTGTTTCTATGACCTGTTTTGAAATTTTCCCCCTACCCAATGAAAAAGGGGTTTTCTCTATTAACCCCGTCTTAAAAACTTTGGGACAAGTTAATTTAAATTCAACTGACTTGCTAATTGTTCCCCAAAAATGTGACCCTCTTTTTGGGGCGAGAGGGAAACCCCCAAAGGGGCTGCGAAGGGGGAAAATCTTTTTGGGAGGGTTAAACCCCATTCTTTTATCTTTCCCCCGTGGGGTGGGGAAAAATATTGCAGTCCCAGATCTCAAGAAATCTGGTTTTAAAACCACTCAAAAATGCTGGGGGAAAATTAGAAAAAAATATACCTCTTCCTGCTTTTTTTTTCAAAACCCGTCATAAAAAAAAACTATTCTGCCTTTTGAGCTGGGCCTCTTCCTTTTTATCTTCAAAACCCCATTGGGCCCTTCTGCGTTTTCCCAAACCCCCTTTTCACAGTGAACCTAATTATTCTATTTGGGGCTGCACAGTCTTTTCTTTTCAGTCTTTCTGAAACACCTATGTGTCCCTATCCGATGTTTTTTCCCCTACAACCCTTTCTCCGGTAAAAACCCCTCATTATTCTTTCTTTTTCATGATGAATATTCAAATAGTAAAATTCATTTTTTCCCCACCAACTCTTCAGAAAATATCCTGGATATGATAAACCATCTGGGAAAGGCCCCTGATTGGGGGATTGTTGTTTTGAGGGGTTTGGGAACCCCCCTTAATTTTTTCATTTCAGGTCTCCGACCCGGTGATAGTCTTTGGGTCCCACTAGCAAATGGGGGTGTTTTTGGTGGCAGCCTGGGGAAAAAGGGCCCAAATCAACTTCTTCCCTCAAAGAAAAAGTAAATGATTTGACTCTGCTGGGTTTCCAGGGGAACTGGGAAGATCTTGATTTTACAAGGTGGGTTGATTGACTCCCAAACCCCAAACCCCTATTTGAAAAAAAATTTTTTTTTTTCTGTTGGGGTTTTTTTCCTTTTCCAAACATGTGTTCCCCATGTGACAGGGTTTTATCCTATTTGTGAATTAGGGGTTTTTTCTCCCAAAACATTGCCACCAAAACTAAAAAATCTACCCCCTATTTAACCTCTAGCTGGTGAATTGAAATTTGGGTTTTTTATCTTTTTCCATTTCCATACATCTATCTTTATTTTCCCAAAATTTTTAAGAAAATTCCCAAAAACCCACTCTGATGTTTTCCCCAAACGATCCCAAAGGGTATTCTCAAACCCAACTCTTTTTTTTTTTCAGGTCAATTCAATCTATGTTTTTTTTCTCCGTGTTTGGGGATTTTTAATAATTTAATTTAATAAAGCTGCCCCCATATTGGGATCCCGTCTACAATTTTGGCTAGTGTCCCTTCGACCCCACTCCTTTACATTTTTGTTTTTCCCCCCAACCCAAACCCTTTGGGTTTTTAACCTTGGGAGATTAATTGTTTTGGGAGAGAGAGGCTGTTATCTAGAATAATCAAAATCTAAAACAAACCTCAAACCCTCAGTCATGATGACTTGGGGCTTTGTTACACATATCAATGCTCCCAATGTTTTTCTATCCAATTTCCTCTTGGGGCCACCTGTGGTTTTGGTTTCAGGCATTTCAAAGGGGGGGATCAAGGATTCCCCTCCAACCCAAAAAATCAGGAAACCACATCAAAATTTCCTTAGTAACCAAAAATAGAAAATTTCTCAAGAGAAAATACTCAAAATTTGAATTCCACGACCCAAACAAAAAACAGGTGAAAAAATCAAAACCCTTAAGGTTACATTAATTTGAAAAAAATAATAATCAAGATTTGAACTCCTCTCTTAAAAAAAGGTTAGGAAGAAAACCTTCTCAATCTGAAAACACTGGACTTAAAGCTATTTTCCAAAAAAAATTTTTTTAAGAAAGATTTTATAAAATTTTTTGCAATTGGCTACTGGTCAATAATAATAATGGGTTTTGTATACAAAACTTCTTTTTAAACCCCTAATTTGATGAAAAGGATTCATACCTTTTGAAAACTATTTGCTTAAGTGAATATAACGGATCCCAAAGAGTTGGTTGTTTAACGATTCGACTTTCAAACAACCCCAAAAGATTCCGTATTAAGGGGCATCCATCAAAATAGTGGGCCCTTACGGTAAACTTTGGGGATTGTACAAAAACTTGTTTCAATTGATTGGCCGTAAGTTTTCTTTTTTGGGTCCTTGGGAAGCCTTTCAAAAAAATTTTAAAATTGGTTATAACAACTGCTTTCTAAGATCAATGTTAAAAAACTTTTTCATGAATAATGAAACCTGAGGGATCCCAAAAACCCTCCTTCGAACTTTAAAACCCCCCAGAAATTCAAACAAAAAATTGTACCAAATAACGAAACCTTTCAGAGACTTTTAAAAGGCAGTAACACTAAATCTTATTGAAAATGCCCCATAGACAAATTAATACAAATCAAAAATTTGCGTTTTTTTTTTTTTTTTTTTTTTTTTTTTTTTTTTTTTTTTTTTTTTTTTTTTTTTTTTTTTTTTTTTTTTTTTTTTTTTTTTTTTTTTTTTTTTTTTTTTTTTTTTTTTTTTTTTTTTTTTTTTTTTTTTTTTTTTTTTTTTTTTTTTTTTTTTTTTTTTTTTTTTTTTTTTTTTTTTTTTTTTTTTCCGATTTAAAAAAACTTCTTTTTTGGCGGAAAGTTTTTATTGTCTTCCTTTTCCTTTATTTTACATTCAGAAAGTTTTTTTTGTTTGTTTTTTTCTATTAATGGGGGGCTCATGATTAAAACAAGTTTAAATTTTGTTTGCAAAAATTGAAAAAAAAAAACAAAACAAAAAAAAAACTAATTAAGAATGGGGGTTTTCACCCTTCAAAAATTTTTTAATTTTTTTTCAGTTTGATTATAAAGTTTTTTTGTTTGGGGGTTTGTTTGGGTTTTGTTTTTTAAATTTGGTCTACATTTTTCAACCCAAACCAATTTTTTTAAGGTCTTGGGACTTTTCTTTTTGATTAAAAATACAAAAATTTTTATAAAAAATCTAATATTACCATTTTGAAATATTTTACAAAAAAAAAAAAAAAAAAAAAAAAAAATGAAAGCCTCAAGTATTTTTTCCCTCCCTGAAGAATTATTTTTCTTTATTTAACGGGAAAATTATTTTTGAATTTTTTTAGCTAACCAAATTGACGAATCTTTATTAGGGAAGCCCAAATTTATTAAAAAGCGGGGAAAATAGATTTTTTTTTGTTAAAAAAAAATACTTAAAAATCCTTTAATTTAAAACCCAATAAAGAAACACCCAAAGGAAAAAAAAAAAAAAGGAAAAAAAAAAAATGAAATTGGTAGGTGAGACATATTTAAAAAATTTTTATTAAGATTAAAAATAAACCCCGGTGTGATGGAAATTTCTTAAAAATTACAAAAAAATGATTTAAAATTTTTAAAAAAATATAATATAATTAAATTTTAAAAAATAAAAAAAAACACAAAAAAAAAAACCCAAAAAAATTAAAAAAATTTAAATTTTTAAAGAAAAACTTAAAACAAATAAATCAACTTTTAAAATAAAAAAAATATAAAATGAACATAATAAAAATTTTTTTTTATTAAATTTTTATTAAATAAGAAAAAATAAATTATTTAAAAAAATAATTTAATACTTGAGTTTCTAAAAAAAAAATTTTAAAATGAAAAAAAAACTTTAAAAAAAAATAAATATTAAAAAATTTTATTTTAAAAAAAATTATTTTAAAAAAAGAAATATAAAACCCAAAAATTTAAATTTGAAACCCGAATGTAAAAAAACCAAAACAAATAAAATTTTAAAATTTAAAAAAATTTTAAAAAAAAAAAAAAAATAAAAAAAAAAAATACACATTTTTTCAAACAAAAACTCAGAATAACAAAAAAAAAAAACCCTAAAAAACCCCCTTTTAATTCCCAAAGTTTGTTAATTTTGACCTCGGGGGAAGAAAAAAAAAAGTAGGAAAAGAAAGAAAATTAAACCAAAATTCTCCTGCACTCATAATTAAGATGTCAAAAAAGAAAAAAAAATCAACCCAAAAATAAAAATTTATTTTTTTCCCAATAAAAAAAGAGCCTTTTTAAATTTTAAATTTGTTGCAGAACAATTATGTGGTGTGATTCAAACTTTCCCTTATTTATTGTTCCCCCTTTTTTTTAAAAAATTTTTAATTTTGTAAAATTTTCCCCAAAATTAAATATTTTTAAATTATAAATTTTAGTTTGAAAAATATTCCCAATATTCTTTTTCTTTAGAAATTCTTGTAAAAACCCAGCAAATCAAAATTTGCTACCAAATCTTCCCTTTGCCTTTTCCACCCTTATTATTTCCCTTACCTTTCTATAATATTTTGTTTGGTACTCTTCCCTTTTACCTGCTTTATAATTTAATCAAATTTTTGTTAAATTCTTTAATTTAATTTTAAATTTTAAAATTTTATTTAAATTTTTTTAAAAATTAAAATTTTAAAAAATTTTTTTAAAAATTTAAATGTGTAAACTTTATTTTTTATTTCCTTTTTTTTTTTTTCTTTATGTCCCTTTTTTGTTTTAAATTTTTGTTTGGTAAAAGAAAAAAAAAACCCCCCAAAAAAAAAAAAAAAAATTATTAAAATAATAATTAAAAAAAAAAAATAAAAAAAAGTTTTAAAGCTGTTTAAAACCATTAAAAGGCCCCTTTGGGGAAAATTTGGTTTCCTGTTACCGCCCCAAGGTTTATTTAAGGTTATTCTACGGGGCCTACCTGGTATCACACATCTGTTAATACTACTGGGCCAACCTTTGTTTTCCAGGCTGCAAAATTCAAACCACTTGCATATGTTAGTGATTTAAATAATCTTAGATAACCTCAACATAGAAATTATAGCATTAGTCTTTCAAATACAGCATAGATAATTGTATGTATTTTTAAAATCTAAGCTATGTTGAACACAAAATAGTCACTTTCAGAAGTAAGTTTTGCATATCTACAAGTCATTATAAGAATGGCAAGTTTAAATATTGAAATTTTGCATTACTAAAATCTTTTCCTTACCATTCTTATGAAGTAAATTGAAAATTCTTAGCCTAACTAAGAAAGAATTAAAAAAAAAATCTGATGTGTGGTTTAAAACCACTATCTGCCTTAATTGATGCTTTACAAATTCTTGGCATTCTTTCCAACAGTTTTTAAAAAAAGTAGATGGCAGACCTTTTCAAGCATTCTTCAAGCACTGAAAATACCACTCTCCTTGGTATTCTCTTTGAAATCTCCTATCCAATTCACCCCATACTAATTCTGTGGGGGAGCGGCCAAGAGATTGGGGAGGCCATGTCATAATTTCCAAAATTTTCTTCCTGTTCTTTGACATAATTTAGAAGAGTTTTTTTTTTTTTATCATTGTCTTGTTGAAATGCGATTTTTCCCAATTATGTGTAAAGCAGATGGTATAGCATGTCTTGCAAAATTGAATGATATTTTCTGTTTTCATCATTACCTTGACCTGAATCAAATCTCCAGCCTTCTCTCTCTAAAAACACCCCCCTTACACCATAACAGACCCACAACCATGCTTAACTGGTTGGAACCACATTCATCATTCAGTATTTCTCCTGGCTTTCTTTTCTTTCTACTCTTGCTACCAAAATGTTCAAATTTGAACTTATCTGACTTCACAATACATTTTACTACTCTTTCAATGTTCCATTCTTATGGTGTGTTTTTTTTGCCCATAACAGTCTTTTGTACTTATTCACCTTCCATACAGGATTTTTTTTCATTGCATTGCACTCACAGTTGATATCGACACTGGTTGCTGCTGAGAGGAATTGTTTCAACTGTCAAATCTAGAGCAGTTTTCTTCTATTTCTTTTAATCAAGTCAATAATCAAGTGTTTATTGTTAGTGGCAGTTGTCAACATTTGGTGCTCCAGTTCCTTTTCTGTCAACATTTGCACCAAATTTTCTAACTGTCTTTGTGGGCAAAATTTCACCCCATTTCTAGAAATCTTCAACTTCTTGGCAATTTGTCTTTGAGAGTAACTGTCTAAATAAAATTTCAATTTGTTTTTTACCTCAATTTTTCTTAGCTGCTTTGATTTTGCCATTTGATCAAATTACTAATAAATTAAAGAATAAATAAAAAGCTATGAAAATATTGTTGTAATAGCACAATCATTTTTTTTAAACAGAACAGGATAAAATATATTTACAAAATTATTCAGCACTGAGTAAACATTTACAACCTGTATTATCATTTTACTTAGTTGAAAAGTCTATTGAGGGGTTAATGGTGTGGGTCAAAATATAACACTTCTCATTACAAAATATTCATCATTTAAAAAGCAAATGCATTGTGAACAGATAAATCAAATTTGAACATTTTGGTTGTAAGAGATATATGGAAAGATTGAAAGACTGAGTCAAAATACACTGTAGGATACTGAAATTTTATCTTTTACTTTAAAGAAATATCATTTTTGGTAAAAATGCAGGTTGGCTCCAAACCTTTTGTCTCTAGTGTACTAAACACATATATATTGCAAAATGGTGAGAAGTGGTAGACTGAGTCAAAAATATTGGTCACTGAGGAGTCCAATTACAGGGGCCCATACTGTACAATCCTATCATTTAATTTTCCAAATAATGAATAAAATTTTCAAAAAATACATATAGTGAAAAAATACAAATTAAAAATTTTGTGAAAAAATGTGTATTTTTAGTAATTACAGTGTATATACTGTACATATTACTTGCAGTAGGTATCAAATGTAATTACAGAATGTTATAATAAGTGAAATTTTTATTTATCTTGTTTAATTTTAATTTGTTGATATTTTTAGATGGTTTACTGTATAATTTACACATTAACAGATAGTTCAAAAACAGAGTATTGTGTGACATCCATTATATTAATGAAAAAAAATTTGTCACTAGATGATTGTTTTGAATCTGCCAATAATTGTTTCCCCATTTCAATTTCTTTTCAATAGATAGCAACATTGCAAATTCTCCTCAAACAACAATGTTCTTAACTTTGTCTTTATTATTTTAGTTTTGAAAATGCCTTCTCACAGTATGCAGAATATCTTTATAATGTTTTTTTCCTTTTTTATTACTAAAAAAAGTTGCCTATGTTCGTTTTTATTGCATTTTATTGCAGTGGGCAAGCTGACACCCTAGCCAGTCCACGGCAGCTAGCTAGCAAGATAAGTTCATCTGTCTCTTTTACAAGCTCTTCATACCGTTACTCTTGTATGGCAGCACTTGTTGCTATAGCTCAAGATTTGAAGTAATAGTAGATGTTTCTTATATGGAAAATTCACCATTCGTTGACCAAGGAGCCAATGAGACTCGTGTTACAGAAAAATTTTGATTTACTCATCAGATCATCAAACTGGAAATGAAAGTAAAAAGCAGTATCTTTTTTTCTCATCTCGAATAATCGTGGCATTATTTTTCTTTTTCCTTATAACGAAATATTTTGCATTATTTGACCAAGTAGCCAGTGCTACTTTCTATTAAAAAACAATTTTTCAGGAAACTAGGTTTCTCAAGGTCCACTAACTGTTAATGTTCTTTCCATTATTCATTGGAGCTCCTTCTTAACCTTTTATTTAAAATAGTGTGGAAATGCCAATATCTTGATTATGTCATTATTTTATCTTTTGAGTTACATGCGATAACCATTTTAGTTGCTGCTGCTGCTGAAAATCCTCGTCTTTTTGTTATTTAGTACAGTTATTTGTCTGTGCGTCAGTCCGCGAGTTCGAAAAAATATATTCTTCACTTGTATAGTTCCTTGTTTCTAGCGAAGTTTTTTTTTTTTTCTATTTCTTAGTACTCTTCTTAGCTTTTGGAATGTTTCTTGGCTATCCCAAAATGCCTTTGGTTCAGTGTCACAGTTTCCGATTCTCTATTAAATATTTAAATCTCCGCACTGGTTTGATTTTAGTATCTGCAATCTGTAATTTGCATATTTGGATTCATCCTTTTACTAACGACCATGCATTCTCTCTTCTTACAGTTGATGTTTTGAAAACCTTCTCAACTTCCCTTCATTATAGTTCTGTAAACGTTTTTTAGCTTTCTTTCTGTGTTTGTTATCCACACTCTGTCGTCAGTATGTTGTTAAGATTGTGGCAAAATAATGAATCCTGGTAGGATTTCTAATTCTTCCTGAATTTAAATTTTCAAAATTGTTTTTATTTTAGTATTTCAATTTTAATTCATAAACATTGAGCTATTTCTTTTTACTGACAACCATATATTGTCTTCTTACAGTTGATATTTAGTCTTTTTGCTATTCTAAAATAGTTTTTGTAGTATCCTTTCTATACCAGCTATCTACACTCTGTCATCAGCATATATTGTTAAGACTGTGGCCCAAGAATGAATACTAGTAGGAATTCTAATTCTTTCAGAATCAACTAACTGTAAAGTTTGAATAAGTCCAGTGAAAGGTGCATCCTTGTCTTATGCCCCATTTCTATTTTTGAATATTTACTTAATTCATTTTCTATCCGTATAAAAGGCAGTTTGCTCAAAATGTTATATCTTTTCCTGATGAAAAAAGAAAATTTGTAAACCTTTTAAAAAAAATATATAATTAAATTAATTTTTTTAAAAATTGTCCTGACAAAAAAAAATTTTCCCACCAAAAATAATTTTTACACAATTTTCAAAGGGAAAATAATTGAAACTGGGCATGTGAGAGATCTTGGAAAGGATGGAAATTAAAAAAAAAAAAAAAGAATGGACAAACTTTTTTTATTTTATGAAGGTAGGAAATTGAAAAAAAGGGGAAAATTGAAAATGGAAAAAATAATTCTGTAGAGGCTATTGTAGTTTTATTTCCGTGCTTTTTTTATTAACTCTGTGTCATCTGCATATCTTATTTGTAAGATTTTGGCATTAATAATGAATCCTGGTAGGACTTCTAATTCTTTAAAATTTAAATTTGTACACAGTGTTTTATTTTTGAGCTATTTCTTTTTACTGACAACTATAAATTGTCTTCTTACAGTTGATATTTAGTCCTTTTTGCTGGCTTTCTTTTACTATATTATGTAGGAGGTCTTGTAGTATCTTTTCCATGTCTGCTATCCACACTCTGTCATCAGCATATCTAATATTGTTAAGATTGTGGCCACCCAATAATGAATCCTGGTAAGACTTCTAGTTCTCCCAAAATTCAACTCTGTATAGGTTAAATAAATCCGGTGAAAATACACCTCTTCTATTTTTGTACATATGCTGGACTCATTTTCTATCCTTATGCAGGCCGTTTGCTGTCAATTATAGATTCTTGATTATCCTTCCCAAATATATAAACCTTGTTGAGCAATTTCAACAGATTTTTTTTGGCGTACTTTGTGCGCCTTTGCATAAATCTATAAAACACAGGTACACGTCTTTCTGCATTTGTATTGCTTTTTTTTTTTTTGTAACATCCTGAGCAGGCTTTATAATTACAAATTTAAATAAACTAAAAGCTTTCTTCCTGGGTATACCCTGCTGAAAGGGGACTGCATCTTGTAAGCCGATATTAGGTGGCAAGTTTAACACAGAAGATGACTGGTGGAGCCTAAGAATGTAATTCACCTGAATACCGGTCATGAAAATAGTGTAGCAAGAATCTAGCAACGTCCTTCTTTTTATCTTTCTCTTAACATCGGTCTCAGCAGAAACAATATTACTATCGATGTTTTCCAAGGATCCATAGATTTTAAGAGATTTCCACAAAGAGAATCAGAGAGAAAGAGAAAAGAGAAAGAATTAATTAAGCTATCGCTGTTGTAGATACCACCAAAGAAAAAAGATACCTAAGTGAAAACTCTTTCTTGAGAATTTTATTTTAGTTTTAATTTCAAGCTAACAGATTAACACTATTTACATTATTTTTTGACTATTGTCCTCATCTTTGTCGCCATATTTATTACAAAGTTTCGACCGTTGTACACTCCGGCCTTCTTCAGATGGTTGAGAATAGATATCTGGGTGTCCTGTTTTACAAAAAAAGTCACGATTTAAATTCTCCAAGGGCTTCGCATTTCATAACTTCTATAAACATTAAAAGCAGTAAAAATGATTTTTCTCGAAATTTCA
The DNA here is from genome assembly GCA_903632075.3 of Acanthosepion pharaonis. Lineage (NCBI taxonomy): Eukaryota > Metazoa > Mollusca > Cephalopoda > Sepiida > Sepiidae > Acanthosepion > Acanthosepion pharaonis. The sequence goes on along the minus strand of CAHIKZ030001923.1, from coordinate 106,813 downwards.
TAAAAGTTTCATAAGTTGGAGTAACAGATGTGAAAAATTATTTTTATCATGATTTTCTAAGAAAATGAAGCATCTCTGAAATAATTCCATTCATTTGTGAATAAGTTCTGCAAGATTCATTAAAAACCGACGATTATTTGATTTTTGCAAGAATTTCCAATTCACTCTGTTTTACATCACAAAAGTTGCCATTTAATAAAATAAACAAAAGATCCTTCAGTCTTTCGTCTTAATAATAACAAAGATTTTGACGACAAATAACTCTTTTTATTAAGTTTGTAACATTTTTTTGACGTATGCTCAAATTTTATCGAATCTTTGGCGATATCTAAATTAATATCTTGTTTTTCTTGACTTTACATAAACAGACAACTCCTTTTGCTCGTTCTAAATTGTTAAGTCGTTTAATGACTCAATGACTATACCGCATTTTCTTGTGTATAATACGCGAAACTTTGAACGAAATTAAAATTTGAAAAGGGGTAAATTATACAAAGACGTTTTCAGAAATTTTTGTTCAGCTTAAAAAACAATTATTCAGAACAGTAAGATTGCAAATACATCAGCACAATAGTGTCAGCCAGCACAATAGATAATAAAACACAAAATAGTTAGGTGTTGATAAAAGTTGTTTGCAAAAGTATTTGATATGTCGGCCATATTTGTTCGTTCGGAATAAGCGTAATTTAACGTCTTTTTTTACTCAAAGAGAAAAAATTCACCGAAATCGATTTAAAAAAATTAATAAAGAGAATGCACAAGATCTGCCATGTTTTAATAACAATAATGCTACAAGAAAGCACCCTTTTCCCCAAAATTGGAAAATAAGTTTGGAAACGGAAAATGACGAAAGAAAAACACAAATTTTACACTTCCGGTTCATTTCTATTTTTTAACATCGTTGAAAATATAATATTTCAATTTAGGATATGTACGACATAGAGATTTTAATGGATAATATAGTATAGCTTTACAAACAAAATGTACATAGGGATGACTGTATTACGGGGTGTATTATACGCAAGGATGTAAATTATTCCGTTTTTAGCCCTCAGAAACACAGGGCCACATTATTCACAGAAAATACGATATTTGATATGGTAGTCACGTCACCAGAAGAGTCCTCAATGTCTTATTATTAACAGATAATCATTTTGGAATCAGATCGGCGAAAACGATGGCTAACTTTGAACACGAACATCTTGTACCCATTGATCTTGAATACACGTGTGATAATGTATTTTCCAGTCTTCTGGGATGAAACTGATGGTGGTGTTTCTAAAGCAGCTAGCCGCGACAAGGATGGCAGTGTGGACGACGCGGATAAAAATCCTCTTTTGGTTATAATTATACGAACGTTTATTCTCATCAGGATCTGGTTGGATTCTTTGGTCATCAGCTCAGGATGAAGATCCAAACTGATGAAAAGAATATTTATCGGCAGATTTCAACGAAAGGTTGGTGAAATTCGCGAGCCTTGTGCGCATGAACGAGGTCAGCCTTTTTTTCCTTTTTTTTCTCCTTGAGATACAATGGGACGGTTGCTTGACGGACCCATCCTTGGTGAACCTAGACTCTTTTCGTTCTCCTAACAGATCAACATACAGTATTTACTACTGTATTTATGTGAAATCTACATGCCCATTATCATCCGTAATTACTAAGACAAGTAGTTTGGTAAATGTGGATTAGAACGGTTTTTTGTAGTAAATGTGTAATAAATTAATGAATGAATGTGTTTAATCAGATTACCTAGGTTTAGGATAGTCATTGATGACCTGTCTCACCTCACTTCCCCTTCGGCCTTGTCCACAATTGTATTTAATGTACAATAGATTATATTGTTGTAGCATACCTATAGACGATAATGGGTATGTCCCCATTCACATAAATACAGTAGTAAATACTGTATGTTGGTCTGCAGTTGGAGATTCGTTTCCAGCTGTGCTAGCATAACTCTCTGCCTCTGTGCAGAGAGGATCCCCAGACAAAACTATGTCGAAGGGCACTGTCAACATCTCGAAAAACAGCTACCCGACCCTGTTTTTTATATGGTCCACGGGGAATTTTTGGCCGAGCCTACAGGCTCGGATACCCCACATTAAATTTGGCTTTTATATGCCCCCATCTGACCGCGTGGGGCGGTTGGTAGATATCCTGCAGTTGGAGATTCATTGTGGAATTCACTTGACTCACTTCTTAGCAGTTGACTACTTTTCTACATGCCAATGGCGAATCTTATATGTGTTGTTCTTGTCCTAAGTATTATCGTTCATTACCAACCTTCTTTGATTATTCTATTCAGTAACCCGTTGTAAATATATTTTATATTGATATATATATATATATATATATATATATATATATATAAATAAAAGATGATAGAAAAATGTTTGCTTAACAATGCAGAATGTCTTGCTTGACTGATTCAAGTAAGGTGAAGGACACACAGACAGAATTTATTAAATGAATTCATAAAAGCTTATGCACCATCATTATTATAATGAATTAGGAATCTTTTCTGTTAATTCACCCCAGAATAAAAAGAATTTGTATTTATTAAAATTCACATCAAATTCTCCCTTCCATTGCACTTTGGTTGGGATGACCTTTGCGATCGCCCCAAATGTGGGCGACTCAGGTCTGCTATTTCTAAGTGTGAGGTCTTTGTGCTTGCTCACCCTGATAAACAAGCAAAAAACAGATATTTCTTTTTAAATTATAAAAAAAAAAAAAAATTCCTTGAGTACCTTGAATATCATCTACTCTTACAAGATGTGAATAACTCCCTGATTTTTTGGTAATTTTTAATTGTGGGGGTTGGAGTTGTTGCAAGGCAAGCTAAACATATTTTGATTTAAAATCTATAATTCTAAAAAAAAGTGTCAAAAATTTAATAAATAAAACAAACTTTGATTTAAAATTTATAATTACAAGAGTGCTAAAAATTTAATAAAAATACAAGCAAACAAATTTTGATTTGAAATTTATAATTTCAAGAGTGCCAAAAATTTAATAAAAAAAAAACAAACTAATCTAAAATTTATAATTTCTTGGGATGAATTAATATTTGCGATAAGTAATTTTAAATTATTTAGGGTGAATTAAAAAAAAAAGATCATGAATTAGTTTTGCCCAGGTTTTCTTTGTTGCTTTTTATTGCAATACTAAGAAATACAAATGCAGAAAAACCTATTGCTATGCCTCAGACAGCACAAGTATTTGATAAGGTATGATACAAATGGTAGTTGTAATATTAACTCTTTTCTTATAATGAAAAATTTGATCAGGCAGCCAGTGCTACTTTTGGTTTAAATTTATAAAATCTTTACTCTTAAAACAATTTTTCAGGAAAATAGGTTTCTCAAGTCCAGTAGCTGTTATCACTTATTCCAGGATTGATGAGAGAATTCTTTCGTTGCCTTATGTTTGAAGCCGTGCAGGACATCAACATCTTGATGATGACATTATTCTCCCTTCGGGTTAGACGTGATATCCATTTTAGTTATTATTGCTTTTGGAAGATATGCATTATGCTTGTGTTGTGCGAGAGTGAGTGACTGGATATATTTATTGTATAAATAAGTACATATGCACACATGTATACATTCGCTTACCACTGAATCTGGACAACCCCTACCCTGGGCTGAACAATAAAATATATTTGGAGACAAAAAAAAAAAAACAAAAACAACTTTATGTCTTCGAAACTATCTTTTTGCTTATATCTTTATATGGTGATGAAATAAAATTTAAAAAATAAATAACATGTAAAGCTTACAAAGAGAAAAACTTAGTATCTTATCAATAAATATGTATGATCAAGGCCAGATTGCCCTTTAGTCTAGGACAGGCTGCAGCATATATATATATATATATATATATATGAAAAGTGTGTATATATATATATATATATATACACACACACAAGTTTCAATAAGAACAATTGAATAGATTTAATTTGTCATGTGTTGTTTTTCTTTTCTGGGTGTAAATTGTAAAGAAATTATGCAAATGTTTCGTCTGTCTGAGTGCTTTCGGCTATACCTTTTAGCCATTATGAAGGATGAATGTTATTTTTACTTTAACTGAATGTATGTATTGTTTTATGTATGTATCTAAAGTTATAGGATTCTTTATTTGCCAAAAATTAAATAAAAAACTTAACCACAGTAATGTGTCAGTCATTAGTAATGAAACTTGTATAAAAAATGGATTTCTGCCAAATACAATTTTTTTTATACACTATACATACACAGGGCTAGATTGTCCTTTTAGGCTGCAGCATATATATATATATATATATATATATATATATATATATATATATATGTGTGTGGTCGGATTATCCTTTAGCTAGTATAGGCTGCAGCCTAGGGTCCCACAAAATTTTTTATAAAGCAGTGATATTTAATATTCTAGATGTTACAACTTCTAAATAGTTTTATCAACTGAAATGATATCAATACAACAAACTCATATTTATTTGGTTTTGCAGGAAGCAAAACAAGGAAAATAATGTTTTAGTTTCTGTCATGGTGTCTCAAGTAGATAATAGGTTCAATTTTAATGTTTAAATCTTCCAAATTTTTATAAAGCAGTGATTTTAATTTTCCAGATGATACAACTTCTCAATAGTTTCATAAACTGAAATGATATCAAAATGACAAACATATTTATTTGGATTGTTTTATTATTATAATACTGGTTATAAGAAATCTGTTATTTTTTTTACAATGGTTGTGTTGAAATATTTGCTAATTTGGTTTGCAATAAATAGTGGTATTTCTTAGAGAATATTTTGATTGACAAACAAAAATAGCTATTCTAGTTTATTTAAAGAATTTGGAATAAGTTTATGCCAAGCTAAGTAAAAACTATTCAAAAAACTATTCAAGACAGGTGTAGTTGGAGGCTGGCTCTGTTTGATGGGGGCTCCATAATTTCATTAGCCTAGAAGTCAGAAGAGGTCATAATCCGATTTTATGTATGACCTTTGAACTTTGTGTCAAACTCGGAAATTATAACATTTCAGGTAAAAAAAACCTACACAAAATATGCCACAGGCATGACATACTTTTAAAAGTTCACTTTGAATTCCTGTTTATTCTATTGTGTTTTTAATGTATATTATAAAAGCAAAGTCGATTCTCTGTCCTTTGCATGTTGCCTGTGCGTAACTTTGCAAGCACCTACGTAATATATGTGTTGTGCATGAGTGACTGACTGTGACATTCATTGTATACATAAGTACACCTACACATACACACACAATTTGACTGAATTTAAAATAACACATCAAAGTAACACATTCCCTTCCCAGTCTGGACGACCCTACCCTGAGCTGAACAATAGAATCATACTGCTAGCGACAAGAAAAAAAACAATTGTTACTTTTTTTTAACACTAAAAAATTGGTTAATTACAAGGTTTTATTGAACTTTTCAGAAATAATTTTGTAATAAATAATTATTTTTAAAGATTTAAAAAAAAATGCTTAGCAAATAGTGTTAGATATGTCATTGGATTAATTAAATTAAAATATACAGTGTCTACTTGCACAAATGGGTGAGCAATAACTGAACAATACTAAATAAAAAAACAAGAACTAGACGATATCCCTAGACATTAGCAATCTAACGAGAACAGTCTACTGCTGTAGATTAAATAAAGGGTTCAGTTCAGAATTCCCTGTAGGTTAGCCAGATCAATATACACCTGAGGAAGGATGGAGAACACAACAGCCGAAATGTTGTGATTAAAACAAAGATGGGGACAACAGTCAGAAAATAAATAGTGTAAATAAAATATACATGTGCACACAGCGAAACACACAATTTGAATGAAAGTGAAATGTTACAAGAGTTAACTTCCTTTTTTGTATGGCAACAATCCCTGGGTAACAGGAAAAAAATGAACAATCCCTGGGTAACAGTTATTTTTTATGATTTTCAGGATTCATTTTGTATTGGTGAGAATTTCTTTTGACTCAAAGAGTAGATCAGAAGCCAGTCTGGTACAGTAAGTGTTGCGAAACATTGCTTAATCTCAAAACCCCAAATTCAGTCAGGGATCAATAATGTGAGAAGAAAAAAAGCCACAGAACGAATCTGTTCTCGTAAAGTCTCCCTCACAAAAAAAAAAAAAAAAAAAAGATGACATGGGCGGGATTTCCTTTCAACTTCAAGAGTAGATCAGAAGCCAGTCCAGTACAGTAAGTGTTGCGAAACATTGCCTAATCTCACAACCCAAAATGTAGTCAGGTATCAATTAATAACGTGAGAAGTAGAGAGGGCACAGAACGACTCTGTTCTCATAAAGTCTCTACTATAAAAAAAAAAAAAAAAGAGGGGGGGAGGGAAGGCAGGCCTTAAGTAAGAAGGTAGCAGACTTGCACATCCCACTCCTGGCAAAAAGATTACAAAAACCAGTGTTCAGAGTGGCCTCGCTTTGAAAAACAAGCCATGGCAAACACTCTGCCTATCATGTCTGGCTGCAACCCCACACAAGCAGGTAATTTCACTTATTTTTCCACAGTATTTAAACCAGTAATATTTTGTAATGCAACTAATATCACATGTAATATTTTAAATGTGCAAACAATTTTAGATTTGAAACATGATCATTTTGCCATCAGCAAAGAAACAAGTACTGAATTAGTATTTACTAAAATCAGATGCTAATGACTTTCTGCAATTCAACTGAATATATTGTCTAATAAATGTAATATTTTAAATGTGTAAACATTTTTAGATTTGAAATTTGATCATCTTGTCATCGGCAAAAAAACAGGATACAAACTCAGTGGTAAATAAAAACCAAGAGAAAACCAAAATAAATTACCAGAAGGGTGCATAAATAAAAGAAATGACCCTGACAAGATTTTTTTAAATTCTTAAAAATTGATTAAAACAGAAAGTCAATAAAATATCAAAACAAAGAGTGACAAATTGAATTAATACTAAAAGCATAATTGAAGAGAGAGACAGAAAAGAAGTCAAAAGATCCTAAAATTTTAATTTCTAGGTCAATTTCCTGTGGAATGATTTCAAGGGAAATGAAAAGCCATTCGCTATTTTAGGGTTTATTTTTGGTATTATAGAGTTTGTTTTTTTTAAGGAAAAGTTTATACAAAGAATAAAAATAAATTTGTTCAATTTCAGGAAAATTTGAACAAACAAGATAATAGCTATCCTATTTTACAAAATTTTGTTTTTATTTTTGTTTATTAAAATGAATGAAAACACAAAAATAGTGTGATTTTTATACTGTTTTTGGCATCAAAGAACACCAGGCTCACACAACCGAGTCAAGTGGACATTTATGTTTTTGAGCCTCTTGAACGAGTTTCAGCTCAGTTACAGAATTATGTTATTTAAAGGGGAAGATTAAAACAAAACTTGCACATATCTAATTAAAAGAAACAGGGGCTTAAGCTAGAATTCCTGGTCGACAGCTATTCCAGAAAGAGCTTAAATATTGCTTTTAACCTGTTCAGACTTCTTTTGGGGGATTTTCAATGCTACTTTTGTAGCAGATATAGCACATGTCATGAGAGAAATGTTTAAAAAAAATACGAAATGTTTGCTTTGTGAGCATACCGTGAAGAGATGTACAAAATATAAATAAAATCATTCACTACACACACATTTATATATATATATATATATATATATATATATATATATATAGAGAGAGAGAGAGAGAAGGAAAAAATGTTTATACAATGATAGAGAGAGAGAGATGTTTATACAATGATAGAGAGAGAGAGATGTTTATACAATGATAGAGAGAGAGATATGTTTATACAATGATAGAGAGAGAGAGAGATATGTTTATACAATAGATTTTTTTAAAAAGGAGAAAATTTAGAGAGAAAGAACGACAGAGAGAGAGAGAAAGAACGACAGAGAGAGAGAGAAAGAAAGAACGACAGAGAGAGAGAAAGAGAAAAGAACGACAGAGAGAAAAGAAAGAGAGATACAGACAGAGAGAGAGAGAGAGATAGAGAGAGACAGAGTGACAGAGAGATTCAGACAGAGAGAGAGAGAACAGAGAGAGAGAGAGAGAGTGAGAGAGAGAGAGAGAGAGATAAACTAGATTAAGAGAGACAGAGAGAGAAAGAGAAAGTGATAAAGTAAAAGAGATAGAGAAGGAGAGGGAGAGATCTGTCTGGCCCATCGAGTGTGTAACATTCATAAGTAAAAAAAAAAAAAAAACATGACTGAAAAATAAGTCCTTATGGATGATTTTTTTAAAAACTTTTTTTTTCTTTTAAGGAAGGTTTAATGATCAGTCTTACATTTTGGACACTTGATTTCAAATTTCAACATATTGTGCTTTTTTGAAACTTTCAATATCAAAAAGACTTTGTAGCTTGATAAAAGCACACTTTCTTTTAATTGATGTCTTGGTCCAAAATGCAAAATGGTGAAAATGTCCTCAATTAATAAACAAGAAACTTCAACGAATTTCTTCACCAGTAGCTATAAGAGGCTTTGGCCAATCTACTGTTATATGCAAATGAATTCTTCAGCTTTATATGATACATGAGAACAGCAATCACTAATATGAAGGAAGAACTGGCTTAGAAAACTACAGAGTTTCAGCAGATCTCTCTTGTGACAGCACCAAACATGCGCATGAAGAGTTATTAACTGTACACAAACCCCAGAAGTTGTTGGGATAAAAAAAAAAAAAAGCAACAATAATGAGATGGAATAAAACTAATAAAATAATAGTAATAATGAAGAGTGTATTAACATTAGAGGGTGCTGGGATAAAAAGCAACAATAATAGGATAGAACAAAACTAATAATAAAATAATAGTAATAATGAAGTATGTATTGACTCATAGGGTTGAGATAAAAAGCAATAGTAATAAAATAGAATAAAAGTAGTAAAAAAAATTATAGAAATAACATCAGTCATGAAATGCTTTGAACTTGAATTCATTTTCAAATTGTGTCAAATAATTGTTATATATTTAAAGAATTCAGCAGAATGTAATATGACACTGGAATAATTGAAATTGCAATTTCATTTAGTAAACAAATAACTCAACAAAATTAATCTTTAATAGAAATACGGGAATTGTCTGGTGTAAATCATTGTGTTAGTTAACTGGTATGTTTGTTTTGTTTATTTTACTCTTCACATTTTCGATCAGTTGTCTGCATTTGATTTTTAGCAGACATCAGCCAATTTGACTATTATCTGTTCTTAGCCAGTTTGAGAGTATATTAACCTTAGAGGGTGCTGGGATAAAAAGCAACAATAATCCGAAACTCCATATTTCCGTAAGCAGTCATTTTGAAATGGAGGCAACTGTTTCAATATGATTAATTCCAAGAGAGAGAACCTTTGCTACAGAAATAATTGGGACGGTTTTGAATGAGGCAATTTAAGAATTAAGGCAATTAGTGTAGACACTGAATCAGAAAAAAAAAAATAAAAAAAGAACTCAACATTGCTGCAAGCAATACTACTAAATAAAAAAAATGTGTGTGTGTGTGTGTGTGTGTGTGTGTGTGTGTTACTACTATTCAAATAAGTGGTTCTGTCTTAAAAAAAAACAAAAAAAAAAAAAAACCCTGGTTTTTAGATGGATTTGAACACTGACACTAGTTTAGGCAGACCCAATAGGTACAGGCTAAATATAGTCTGGCACAAGGTTATAAATAAGGTGATTTCTGTTTATCTTAATCCAGCATGAGTTCCAATGAGAAAAGAAAGTTTGCATAGCAGCTGTTTTCTAAGTATGTGTGTGAGGGGGGGGAGGTGTTTCTTTCTTGAGAATCAGTATTTTTATTTTATTTATTTGGATTTGACCTCTCTTTTATAAGCACATGGGCGATTATGGCTCTCCACAGCTTCCTATCTTCTGTAGCTTGAAGTAATGTTTGTCTCCTTCCATCCCTGTTCCAAGTTCCTGTTCTGCTGTCCATTTACAAATGTTTGTTAGGGTTGTTACTTGTTAACCTCTGCCTCTGTTTCATCTTCAATATCTTGTGGGTGTTAGATTCACCAAGCAATCTTTATTCATTACCTGTCCTAGAAACTTCAATTGCCTCTTTCTGATTCTAAGTACATGTGTTTTTATTTGATCCTATTTTCTGTAAAACTTCCTCATTGCTCACATGCCCCATCCATGTTATTCTCAGCAGCCTTCTGTAGAACAACATCTGTTGCCTTTTCTCCACATTATCTGTGAGGAAATTGTTCAGCATTCACTGCCATAAAGGAAGACTGATATTACATAACAGTCAGTAATCTTTTCTTTGTTTCTAATGAAATTTTCCAGTTTCTTAATACTTTGCTTTTTTTTTTTTGAATCATTTCACCTCAAGCAAGGTGATAATGCCACTAAAATGCAAGGGGTTACTGGGAGCGAAAGAGAATGAAAAAAACTTTAGAAGGAATCAGAAACCTAATCCTAAACTAGAAACAAGGATAAATCTCTACTCTTGCTCAAAAGACGAAGGAGGAGTGTGAACTGGATGATAAATGAACATATCTAATCCTATTGAGGAAATAAAGAAAGACATATTTAATTAAATTTCAGAGTTTAGGCAGAGATTTTAGAAATAGAGAGTTGAAGTAGATTTTAGAAGGAACCAGAAAACCAATCCTGAGCATGAAACAAGGGATATACCTCTACTCCTGTTCAAAAGACTGGGGAGGAGTGTGAACCTAGTTTTAGGAATGCATCTTTTCTAATGCACCTTTGAAATTCTGTGTTACATTTTCCGTTGTGCATTATAACCATTTTACATTTACAACAATCTATTATAGCAGATAAAAACTAAAGAATAAACTCATTAGATAGATATGGACGTGTGTTTGATCAAGGACTAATATTTAAAGCAACCTATTTTCTGCTAATAGAATGATCACCTTTAACAAAGAAGCCAGAGAACTTATTTAGAATCCTGTAGCGTAAATGAACTTGTGTTCCTCTGACGTCGCTCGTATAACCCCAAATATTTCTTTTTCAATCTGCTGTTCTTGAGTTCCCGCACATGTCACCAACGTAAAAATCAATCCCCTTCTCACTGCTTCAACCCTCTTTTATGATACCAACACCACGGCCAACTGACCAATTAGTCAAATGGTATCCTCCAGTCTTACCAATCAGCATGCAACTTGCTATTGGTCGAACCACTTTAAGCTGTACAAATGTCACTGTTACAGAATATACACTTTTGGAATAATCTAATGTGAGGAGGGTAGATTCATGACATTTTCAAGGAACAAAATGCCACAGCTATGTGTCATGTATTGAGGTAAGGGACTTATTTTCCTTTGCACCAGATGCAAGCCATTCTGACTTGCTTGCTCTTATGTAATTGTTCAAAACAAATTTATTGTCTGTAGGAGTAAATGGCTGGCATACAAGTTATAAACAAATACAATATTTTGACTAATTCTGAGAAGACTGTTGTAGATTGATTGGCCATGGTTAAATGAAATTAGCAGAAATGTCCAACAAACAGAATTGACAAAGTTTGCAAGAACGATAAAAGAAAGAAAGAAAAGAACAGGTGAAAAATAATAATACTTAGTAAACAATTTATGTAAGACAAAAGTAGACAAAGCAACAGTAATGAGGCAAAAAAAAAGTCTATAAACTAAGAATGGTATTATAACACAAAGAGATACAGACAAGTGATTGCAGTGTTCTGACTTCAAGAAAGAACAGAAATATGGCAGATGAGATGGAGAAGTGGCCGATCTTATCCCAGCATCCATCTGTATGTTTTGTTTGTAAATTTGTAGAGGGGGGATCTTTTTACAGTCATTCCCGCTTGGATTGAAACTAACAAGTGTTGTCAGGGTCGTAGCTGCCGCAGTCAGGGCTTTGGCTCCCCCACAAATTTTTACCAATTATAGTATTTTTTACAGGGTTTTCTTTTAACAAAACACAATAAAGAAAGAATTACAAGAAGAAAAAAAAACTATTAAACCAAGGAAGAATATAACTTTTATAAAACCCTAATGAAAGAATTTTTCTTTAAGAGGTATACGATGATGGTAATTTCCTTTTGGCCTTCCCCAAAACACTAAAACACAGAATATTGGAATAAAATAACTTCTTGTTGCAGTTTTATTTTTTTCAGACCCAAATAAAAAAAAAGAACTAAAAAAAAAAAATTTCCTTCATTAATGTATCTACAGGGCAATCAAAAATGTAACTCCCTATCTTATTTATAAAAATAGGGATTTACATTGCAATCACCATAATCACCATGTAGATATTAAAACAAAAAAGATGAAAAGTTCTTTCATTTGTAACACAGACTGTTCTCTTATTTCAAAGATGGTTTCTGCGAATCTAGAGGGACTGGAAATTTTAAATGTTCTTGCCACTGTGTTGGCAGCCTTTGGAAACTGAAGGCTAAATTTTTTTGCACTTCTATAACATTTGTCTCTGCTATAGCCCTGGTTGTAAGGACACTGGGGAAAGAATATTAATAAGTGAAAGATACCAAGGAAACAAAGTAGATCTCTATTTTAGAGATAAAATAGGTGTGTGTGTGTAATTCCTGTCAGAAAATGGCAGTAGTTAGAATTAAATTTACTGCCCATCAGGAAGCTTTAATCTAAAAAAGTGTTGATCTGTGGTGACCCCAATATGTACTGGCGTCACCCTAAGAGACACCAAAGTAAATTTCATACTGGGTTTCATCTCATAAAGTCAAAAAATTTCAAAGCCCTGATGGTTGATTTAGAAGGTGACCTCAAAAACACTAAATGTGGAATCAGGACGTGTCTGGATCTTATAACCAAAGTTAAGGTATCTGGTACATTAATGTTTACCCTGATGCAGTAAGCTATCAGTACTTTTATCTAGCCTGACTCCATAATACTGTAATATTAAATGTAATCAGAGTAAATTCGGGCTCGGTATTTGTAGATCTACCATGGAGATCTTTCGTGATTTTTTTTTTTTGACCATGTTATAATTTTCTCGTTAAAAATGTCTACATGCAGAAGTAACTTAATGCAATAAATTGGCTAAAAAGTTTAATAAAAACATTGTTTCATTTAAAATAAAAATGACCAGACTTTGTTTGGGTATCAAAAGAAAGAGGAATAATTCGGTTTGAAAAACTATAAGAAAATATACTTTAAAAATTGAAAATTTCATTTTCATGTCTTAGATTTCATTTCAGTTTACCTCTAATAAGAAATAGAGTCTAATCCTCTTTGGGGATCAGAGTTTTACAGAAAACCAACTAGAATAAATTCAAATATAAAAACCAAAAATAGTAATATGTAAAATGCAAAAGGCCGACAAAGTCAGTTGAAGGAAAAAAGCTGCTTTCAAATCAGCCCAGGAGACCAATCAGGAAAAACTAACACATGGTGGATTAATTTAAAATAGGAAAGTGATTGGATCACTTTGTTCTTAGCGCTGTTTAGGGGGCTTTTTGCTTCTAGCCGAAGACAAGTGCTTTCAGTGAATCCCTTCCCCAGCCTCTGCCTGTGCTGCACCTAGTCAATAAAAACAACAGATCAAGAACGAAGTCATTAAGTACAGATTGGCAAAAGCAAGTCTGATGGTTGATGTAGACGTCAACATTAGAGAGAAAAGGTTTTAACTGCTAGCACTTCAAGAAGAAAATGGGGGAGGGGGAAATAGAAAAGGAAAAGTGCATAATGTAACTGTGAGAAAGTGAAACATATTCCATTCAATGTTAATATGTGTAGCTATTGTTTGAGAGAGAAAGAAAGAATAAAAGGAAAGATGAAAAGAGAGGGAGCGGAGAAAACAAGTAGCAAGAGAGAGAAAGAAATAAGAGGAGAGATGAAAAAAAGGATAAGATGTGAAGAGAAATGAAATGAGAGAAAAGGAGAGAGAAATGTTAAACAGGAAACCGAGAACGAAACGTGTCGAACAGAAAAGGAAGAACGAAACGTGCCGAACAGAAAGAGAAGAATGAAACGTGCCGAACAGAAAGAGAAGAACGAAACGTGCCGTACAGAAAGAGAAGAACGAAACGTGCCGTACAGAAAGAGAAGAAAATGAACGTGCCAATACAGATGAAAAAGGAAGAACAAAATGCCGTAAAGAAAAAAGGAAGAAACGAAACGTGTGATTACAGAAAGAGAAGAACGAAAAAATTTGAAAAAAGAGAAGAACTTTTTTTTGCCGAACAGAAAAGGAAAAACAGTGCCGAAAAAAGATTAAAAAGAACAAACGGCCGAACAGAAAGAGGAAGAACGAAACGTGCCGAACAGAAAGAGGAAGAAAAATTAAAAGTGTTAAACAGAAAGAGAAGAACAAAATGTGCCGTACAGAAAAGGAAGAATGGAATTTATGCCGTTTTCCAAAAGGAAGAAATTAAACGTGCCAACAGAAAGAGAAGAAGAAAAAACGTGCGAACAGAAAGAAAAAAAAAACAAACGCGTGCGAACAGAAAGAAAAGAACGAAACGTGCCGAACAGAAAGAGAAGAACGAAATGTGTCGAACAGAAAAAGGAAGAATGAAACGTGCTGTACAGAAAAGGAAGAACGAAATGTGCCAAACAGAAAAGAAAAAAAAACGAAAGAGAAAATGGAAAAGAAAGAAAATAAAGCAAGGCTCATTTTTGGTTAGCAGGAATTGGGTAAAAGAGGTTTTGCATCAAAAATACACATTGGGACACTAATTAAACTTTGGCAAAAGGATTAGCAATCAATATCTTTAGGTAAGAAGAGAGTAAAATTGTACCAAAGAAGAGTTATTCTTTCTTGAAGAGCATTGCTGTCAAACCTTTGAGTTAGACTTCTGGCAGTAAGAGACACCATGAAATGTGGCCAGATAATTAAAATTACTCAAGTGGTAGATAATCATTCTGGTTGAAGGTAATTAATGTTAACTTACATTCAGTGCAAAATTGCATCGGGTTAATTTTGTGATTCTCTGAATTTACTGAGGTTTTGTGAATTCCCCCTCACCCCACCAAAAAAACAAAAAAAAAAAAAAAAAAAAACAGTAAAAATGCTATAAAATGTTGAATTTGCTGGATAAGACTCTAACCAAGAGCCCACACAAAAACTACAGTGAAACACACACAATCTAGTTACCCTGGATCGAGTTTCATGCTTCTAGCATCTTTTTTTTTTTCTCAAAATAAGGCCCAAGAGCCACTCAAGATAGAGGATTACTGTGTGGAGTTATATTAGCATAGGAAAGAACAAGTGTTAGGAGCATAGTGCTAAAGCAGACTTTAGAAGGAACCGGAAACCCAATCCTAAACATGAAACAAGTGATAACCCTTTTCTCCTATTTAAAAGACCAGGGAGGAGTGCGAACTGGACGATAGGTGAACCTATCTACCATAAACCCATGGGCTTATAGCATTGAAATTGGTTCCTGTATGATCACCAAAGTTAAGCAACATCATACCTAGTCAGTACCTAGATGGGTGAATGCTTGGGAATACCAGGAGCTGTAAACTTGGATGTGCGGGTGGTGTAATGGATAACAGCTTGGAATTGTTAATCAGAGAGCCAAGTTCCAATTTCAGTTGGGTTTGTTATATTCACTTATGTGCAAATACTATTAGGAAGACATGCATTAAAAAAAAAAAAAAATCTTAAAATCTAAAAATGTTTTCTGGCTTTAAATAACCTGCCAAGTGTTGAAAGACATAGTAAATGAATGAATTAATCATAAATACATGATGTTAATATGACAGATTTGTACGTTCTTTATTATACACATTGTTGGGAGCATGACCGAGTGGTTAAAACATTTGCTTTCCAACCATGAGGCCCGGGTTCAAATCTTACCATAACTGAATCGTCAGAAAGGTGATTCTTGATGCTATTTGCCTGGCTGGCTGATCCCACCATAAGAGACTGTTGAAAAGTGCATGTATATGAAACGATGGGTTCTCCCAACCCTTGTGCATGAAAGTGGGTAGACAGAATCGGTTGTTGATGGTTCTGCTAGCACAAAGTCACAAGTCATTGTGACCGAGGGTTTCAGCATTCTGGCCTGGTTCAATCTGCTGATCATGCAAGATGATGCGTTCTCTTCCAGAAACTGTTTCTAAGGTTCGCTCAGCACAGTTACAGTATAAACAACCGATGGGCTCGGTGGGTGTTGAACAAACACAAATGTGCCTGAGCAGGCGTCTGCAGCAGGGATCGGTTAGTCAAGAGCGGACAGGCATATTCAGATAAAGAGTAGCCAGCTATTATTATTCACATCTGTAAAATATTAGTGTGATATCTTGTCATTTCCAGGAAGGTGCAATGCATCATGAATTTGTGGCTAAAGTTTGCAAACATTTGTCAAATTATGGTTAGAGTAAAAAAAAAAAAAAAAAAATTGAGTGTTTCTCCATCACCAATGTGGCAAACAGAGCAGATAGTGATTTTTCTAAGCACAGCTTAGATGTGGCACACGGCTAAAAGTATGGGGCGCCTAGTGAGGATCGAACTCGCTACTCAGTTGTAATTGATCTAGCAAGACAAGCTTTCTAACCATTACAACACATCGAGGTGCCCAATTTGGCTTTCAACCCCTAAAATATTGACTCTTAAAGTTTCACTGTGTGTGTGTGACTTTCTGCATTATTTGCAATGAGGTTGTTCTATATTTTGGAAGACTATAGAAGTAACAGTGAGTTGGACATTTAGATTGTTTGTTTGTTTGGGTTTTATGGCATATCAACCACTGTGGGTTATTTAATGCCAAATCCAGTTTATATGTATCTGCCAAATATATGAATTTTAAATGCCTATTTTGTATGGAACATTTTTAGCAAGCTAGAGCTTATTTGCTTGCACACTGCAAAATAATCCGAGGTATTTCTTGTTTAAGTCAAGAATTTCCATTTGATTGTTGATTGTTTTGTTTAACAGCATCTCAACCTTAGTGGTCACTTTATGCCGAAAATGATTTTGAGTGACTTTAAAAGTCAAAAACGTATAGCTGACAACATCATGGTTTCAAAAACGTACAGCTGGCAACATTATTTTTTACAAAAAACGTACAGCTGGCAACATTTTTGTTTCAAAAACGTACAGCTGGCAACATTATTTTTTTACAAAAAACGTATAGCTGGCAACATTATTGTTTCAAAAACGCATAGCTGGCAACATTATGGTTCCAAAAACATATAGCTGGCAACATTATTGTTTCAAAAACATTATCTGAAGCCTTGCTGCTGGATGCAGCCTATCGCCGCACCCAGGATGCAGATGTAGTTTATCGCCATACCCAGGACGAGGATGTAGTTTATCCTCATACCTAGGACGTTGGACATTTAGAATTGATATTTATGGAGCAGGTCTGAGCATGTTCAATGCTAAATGTTTAAAGGCCCATGTAACTGAACAAAGAAATAAGAAATTCATTAACCACTATTTATAATACAAACAATTTACCTATTAACCCTTTAGCATTCAATACTCTTAAACCTAACCTGTAAATATTGGCTCTGAAAGACTCACTGTTTGGGAGACTTTTTTTTTTTTAAAGCAAATCACCCCAAGTAATGGTGTGCCACTAACATGCAAGGGGTTACAGAGAGTGAGAATAAGAGTAAAGAGAAGTGTTTGGGAAAAGGACAAAGAGAAGTACAAAGATCAAGGTCAAGGCATCAGAAGATGTTGACTGACATTACATTTGAATATTTGAAGATTATAGCTATCAGGGAAGCAAGTGATAGGAAGGGAGTTCCACTGATGGGAGGTGTGAGATAAGAAGCTGTTGGAGAAGAAGAGGTGGTTACATTTAGCTGTTTCGACAGTGAAAGTTTGGGGCTGAAATGCCAACCTAGTAGCATGCTTAAATTCATGCAATTTTGGAATCCAGTGAAAGTATCATGTCAAAGCAGTTGCCATGCAAGTACTTAACGAAAAGATAGTAGGAAGCCATAACATGTCTGTGAGATAGCAAATGCACATAGGATGCCAGATCAGGACCAACCATGTTGCCTATCCGTCTCTGGATTTTGTTGAGGACCTCGAGATGAACAGCGGGAGCACCAGACCATATATGGCAGCAGTATTCTATGCAAGGATGAATGGTTGATCTGTAGATTTCGCGGATGGACTCAGACAAGAAAAAAACCTTCTCACATGACAGAGAGAACCAACTCTCCTTGCAGTAGATGAAGCTATAGATTCAATGTAGTTGTTCCACTTCCTGTGTTATTTACAATGATGTCGTCATATATTATAGCAAAATATAGATGGAGTGGGTCACGGCAGGTTGAACACTTGATATTTATGAGGTGGGTTTGAGCACTGAACATTCTTAAGGTTTAATGATCCACATGAACAATTAAATATTAAGATTTTCAGTAACCACCATTTTTAATAAATGTAAATTGCCTACTAACCCTTTAGAATTTCAACATGCTTTAACCTTCTCCATAAATATTGACTTTTAAAGTCTCAGTGCTTGCAGCCAAAGTCTCACTGTTTGCGGTCAAAGGCTCACTGTTTATGTGACTTCCTGTATTATCTGCGATGATATATATTATGGCAGGTTTTATAAGGGGTTGGTTATCATTGAGATTCGATATTTATGGGGTGGTTTGGGCAGGTTGAATGCTAAAGATTTAAAGAAAGAATCCTGGGTTGCTAATGGAGAGTCTTATTGAAATGTACAATGTAAATAGTCTTATAGAATCATAGAAACCATTTGTTGCATGAATGCCTGCTACCAGCAAAAGTTACCATTTGGAACTGTTTGATACAAGACTGGATTTTTATTATTAGTATCATTATTGTCCACAGACGTACTGTTTCACAACTCATCAGTGTGGCTAGACATCCAATTGCCTCAAGCCAGGATCGAAACCTGGCCGACTTGGCATCAGTCAGAGATTTTACCCCTGAGCTGTCAGTATCCGGTTCAGAGGAAGGCTAATTTTTATGTACTTATAATTAGAATAAAAAGGCCAATGACTGATAGAGCTCAATTCATGGAAGAGCTTTGCAGTATTCAAAATAGCACGAATTTGTAAACAAAATAACTTTCTCCCAAGATAACTCGACTGGAATTAAATTTTCCAGGGGTTTCATTCTTATTTATTAAACCTATTATTGTTTGTTAATAATGTCTGTGAACATATTTTTTAAAAAAAAAAAAAAAATAAAAAAAGAAAAAAAAAAAAAAAAAAAAAATCAAAAAAAAAAAAAAAAAAAAAAAGAAACAAAATAAAAAAAGTAGAAAAGAAAAAAGAAAGAAAAAAGAAAAAAATTTCACAGAAAAAGTTTTTTCCCACAAATATCTTGTTTTCCTTTAATTCATATTTTTTTTCAATCATTTCACCCCAAGCAAGGTAATAAAGCCACTAAGGTGCAGGGGGGGGGGTTACCGAGTGCTAGAGAAGAAAAAAAAATATTAAAAAGGAAGAGGACAATAAAAGAAGAAGAATTAAGAAGGCAGAAGATGACAATTCCCATTGCATTTAAATTTTTGAAGATTAAAGTTGACTGGGAAGCAACAAACGAGAAGTGCAATAGAAGAAACTGTTAGCATAGAACTTGCGGTTACATCTCACCATTTCAACTGTAAAATGATGAGACCATGATGCCAATCTAGTAGTAGGCTTAAATTTATAAAGTCTAGGTAACAACAGAGGAAAGCGTATCAGAACAATTATCATGAAAGTATTCATAAAAAAAAAAGCATAAAAAAGCTACATTACGGTGGTGGGAAAGTGACTGAAGCTGAAATGCCAGGTCAAAACTAATAACATTGCAGATTCTTTATATTTTATTAAGAATCTCTAAATATATAGCAAAAGCACCAGACCAGATGTGACAGCAATATTCAATGCATAGGCAAATGGTAGACTTATAAATGTGTAAAATAGATTCTGGTGAGAAAAATTATTGAGTATAACACAGTAAACTAAATTTCTTAGCAGTAGACCTAGTAACTGATACAATATAATTGTTCCACTTAATGTCAGTGAAAGACAGTAGTCTGAATAATTCCAAGGAGTAACTCTCCTGGAGGTTGGCATCAGCCATGATGATCAAAGGAAAAAATGGTTTCTCACAGATGATTAAAAGAGAGCAGTTTCATTTCGAAGGTGTTAAAATTAACAAGCCATTCCTTGCCACAGTTAACAACAGAAAGTAGATCAACTGCCAATCTGGCTTTATCGAACTAATCAGACTATTAAGACAGTAATAAATGGTTGTGTCATTAGCATCGATATAGAGTCGAGAAGGTCATCAGGAAGGTCATTGATGATAATCAGGAAGAATGTAGGTTAAATGATAAAGCCCTAGGGATACCTGCCTTAATGTAAAAAAGACCTAGAAGAGTGGCCATTCAAAATAACTTTCATTTAGTGATTTGATAAGAGACTGAATCAGTTCAAAAATTTGTCCAGCAAGACCATAACCTTTCAACTTGTGAAGAAAACCGAAACCCTGTCAAATGCTTTCAAGATATCCAAAGGAACAGCCCAATGAACAAATGAGATGTAGTACAGGAGAAATACCTTCCACGTATACCGCCCACATAATTGTATGACATTAGTGGCAATGGTGTCTTCATCTAGCTAATATGTTGCCATTAAGTGGGAAGTATTTCTGCTGCACCCTGTATAAGAGACACTGTAGTAAGCAAGCAAGCAAGAAAGGGAAGATAATGCAGGTGATATAACATTCTCATACGTTTTACGTCTGCTTCAGTGAAACAGAAATTTATCAAGTTTTAATCCTTTCATTTGTACCCTCTTACTTCTTTAAATAACGACTGGCATTCAAACTCATTGCAATACATTTGTTAAGCTTTGTAGTTTTTCTATTTGAAGCATCCTCGATTAAAGACCAGGAAAGTGAACTGGGTTTTCTGACTTGAAGGAATTTCTAACTGGGGCACATCTGCAAAGTTATGCACTTTGATAAAAAGTGATTGTGATGACCACTTAACTGCTTTAAAAAAAAAAAAAAAAAAAAAAGCGGATGGAAGGGGTCATACTTTTGACTCTGTATATCATCTATACTTGCGTATCATGTGACTTCTGAAGACCTAATTTTGAAACTAATTTTAAGAGGGTGGCATTATACACGGGTTATAAAATCAGTCTATGTACTGATGGCTGGTGATCAAAATATATTTCCATTTACTGTCATCAAATTTACTTCAAGATTAGGTCTTCAAATGTTGCATGACACAAGTGTATATGCTATTTAAATTCAAGCTATACATTCATTTACTGTTGTCAAATTAGCTTCAGAATTTAGATCTTTAAAGGTCACATGATACACAAGTGTATATGGTATTTAAAATCTGTTTTTTTTAATAAAAAAGAAACACACTCAAATTTCCATTCCAGTTAAGATCATTGACCTGAACAATTCCATGACATCAATTTATGGAAGTGTCACCTTACTGCTATGCCATAACTTTTGGCACATCAGTGTATTTTACTGTGAAGATAACTTTAGCCAACTTTTAATACCAGTGTTATTTCTCCACTCCCCGGACTTGCAGGGAAAGAAACAGGTCAGTGGGCTGCAAAGTAACCCAATTGTCTGTTGCTAGAGTGACAAGTTCTGGAGACACTCTCAAGCCCTGGGAATAATAGCTTTACATTAACTGTCATTATATATATATTCATATTCATGGATTCCAAATTACCTATGTATAAATGTTTTTTTTTTTTTGTATTTTTTCTTTTCTATGTTCAGTTTAAGCCTCAATACCTGCTGTTTTTTATGCCGACAGTAAACAGACAAGCAGATATTTGTTAATCTAAACCAAATTATATATCAAGCTACATTTTTTGTTAAACATTTTACTGAAGAACTGTTATTAGCAGAAATCTTAGTAATAATTCATCGACAGAATTTGAATAATATTATTATGAATACAAATAGTGTATGCTGTGTATCAAGCATTCAGAGAAAATGGATAATGGAAGCTACATGATCAGATATTTATTGCTGAAACTAGTGTTTGTAGTCTAATAGATAAGGCAGCTACCCCAGATAAACTGGCTTCCCTAAGATAAGAGAAGTGAGTTGGTCTGATTGAAGGCTTATTTATTTACAAGCCATGCTGTTTGCCAACAAACACAGAATGATTGTCTGAGAGTTGTATTAAAGAGTAGCAGTAATAAGAGAAAAGAAATACTTATTAAAAAGTCATAATTAAAGATGTATAATGGTTGTATGAGGTTATCTTATGACAATGTCTGATCATCTATTATGGTTTTGTGTATTGGTCTTTGATTAAAAAGAAATGCACAGTGTTAAGTGATTGATTTGTTTTTTTTTACAGTTTATCAACCTTTTGCAGGTTATTTAAAGCCAGAAAATATTTTTTAGATTTTAAGAAATTTTTTTCACATAATAATGATTCATTGATATGAATCTTGCTAATTAACCTACAGCTGGGGAGAGAAGAGGTGGATTCATATGGTTTCCAAGGATATTTGTGCCTAAGTGAATATAATAAACAAAACTGAAATTGAAACTCGGCTCTGTGATTAACAATTTCAAACCAGTAACCATTACACCACCTGCACATTCTGCTATTCCCAAGTAGTTACTCATGTCAGCAACTGACCAAGCTCAACATTGCTTAACTTTGGGGATTGTATGGGAACTGGTGCTTCAATGTGATATAGCCATATATATATATATATATATATATATATATACACACACACACACATACATACATACATACATATGTGCGTGTGTGTGTGTGTGTATATGTCTACATATATATCTTTTCATGCTAAAATTCCATATATATATATTATGAAATGGACAAAGTCCTACAATTATTTTAAAAAGAATGTATAAACATAAAAATGTCTTAAAATACATACATATATATACATATACATACATATATACATATACAAATATGAAGAAAAATATGGAAAAAACCAAACAAAAATTCTAATATACAATTATGCTGTTTTAATGTTAATATAATGTCAACGTCGGACGTTTCGGTCTAGTAGACCATCTTCAGGACATATTCATAAAACATAATTAACATTAGACTATTTATTTATTTATATTATTTTGTTTGTTTTTTCCGTATATTTTTCTTCATACTGTCTATATCTATATATTTGCTTACATATACAAATATACATACATACATATACATACACCTACTCATATATACATACACATATACCTACACATATATACATATACCTACATACATACATACATACAAATATACATACATATATACATACATAGATATACATATGTGAGTTTGTGACCCTGGGTTTCAGGATTTTGCGATTGTCAGACAAACAAAAATATATATATATATATATATGAATCTATGTATAACAAAAAGAAAAGAGAATAAAGATTAAAAAGGTAAATAAAATAAAAAAGTACTTACTTTGATATGGATATTCCTCCTGGTTTCCCGATATACTCTTCATGATGTAAAACCCTATCATCCCATTCTAAGTCTAAGAAATCCAGAATCTTCCGCATCCAGAACTCTGGATGTAGAACAAGTTTTTCATAATAGACAGGCATGCACCTGCTGGGTCCGACTTGCACGCACTGTGAATACATAGATTCCATTGCTTGGTTCCACTTCTTCAGGCATTTACTATAACTGGTCAGGTCGAAACCAGTAATGGTCACCTTACGCGTAATAATGGAATGGACAACGGCTCTTCCGTCACGTATAAGTAAGAGAAAACGAGCATTTGGGAAAAGTTGTTTCAGGTAGATACTCGACTTCAAAGTAAACGGATCCTTATTACACAAGCGGGGTGCAGCCTCCCCATGCTTGGCAATAACCTCGAGGATAAAAGCCGAAATGGCCGAGTCGATGACCTCTGATGTCATCCCAGCTTCCATTAGTCGCTTCTTTTCCACGGCAGATTTTTCCCACTGAAAACGCATCGCAAGGATCCTAGGGATCACGCGGGTCTCTTCGCCGCACCGTACCAAGGGGTGTGCGTCGAGCATTGCCCGCATGAGTGTGGTCCCACTCCGAGGCATTCCACCGATAAATATCAGTGGCATGTCCTTGTTGTAGGGGATGGCATGGTTCTTCTCATCATAGATGTAGCGTATAGGGTCACTGGGGACCATGTAGACTTTTGGTCCACCAACGCAGGAGAAGGTCTGGTAGGATAAGTAAATACAGACGACAAGGAGAGCCGCACCCAGGAAAACACGTTTCCGGATGCTTCCTTTTCTTCCATGTATACTTATCATTATTTACAGGAACAAGCGACTCCGCACAGCTGGAAGACAGGGATTAGGGGAAACTGGGAAACGAGAAGGCTTAGACTACTGCTGTTCCTTGGGGCTGGCGTTGATGCTGCAGCCGTAACAGATGTCAGAGGCTCATAGCGGCATCTGATTTTGTCTGCGGTCCTTGTAGAATAGTCTGAGGTAAAGACTCAAGGCACGAAGATTGGATGGCCATAATCATGGAAGAATTCATTATACAGAAACCTGAAATAAGAAAAGAAAAAAATATTTCGGTTAGGATGGTTAAATAAAACACATATCAATGCTCGTTGGGTTATTATCAAATATGTGTAAGTTTCATAAGACAAAAAGACAAGAAAATTGAAAAGGCAGACCTAGGACCAATTTACATGAGAATTGAAAAGGTAGTCCTAAGTTTTGTTTACACACGAGTTGGGAAGTTGGTCCTAACTCTGGTTTACATGAGAATCAATAAAGGTGGTCCTAGGTCCCAGTCAACTTTAATCTTCAAAAATTTAAATGCAAAGTCATTTATTATCTTCTGTCTTGATGACAAGAATGTTATCTTGAGAAGGCACAACAAGTCACTTTTCTGGAGGTTAGCATCAGCCATGATCATGGAAGGCAGAGAGTGATCTCTCAGATGATTAATGAAGAACAGTTTAGTTTTGGAGGCGTTAAAATTAACAAGCCATCTTTGGCCCTAGTTAACAACAGACTGAAGGTCATTTTGGACATCAGCTGCTATTCTGACCTTATCAAACTAATCAGATTATACTACTGAGACAGGAGTAAATGGCTGTGTTATCAGCATAGATATCAAGTTGAGAGCTGATGCTATCGAGAAGGTCACTAATAAAAATTAAAAATGAAATAGGACCAAAGATGGAGCCCTAGGGGGGGACATCCACATTAGTACGAAAGGATCTTGGAGAGAGGTTGTTTTGGACAACTTTTGTTTCATGGCTTGGTAGGAAAGACTGGATCAATTCAAAAATTTGTCCAGAGACAATTGCTACAGTTTGCTTTTTTGTTAAAATGAATCATTCCTTTCTTGATAGTTTTAATTTTTTTTTTTAGTTTCATGCATTTTCTGAATACATGGGAACACCATCATCCAGATACTCCCTTTCTTTAATATCTGTTGTCATGACTTTTTGGGAAATATAGTTGAAACGTTCACACTATTTACCTGTTGTCCTCACCTTCATTGCCATATTCACTATGTTTCAGCCATTGTACACTCCACCTTCTTCAGGTGATTGGAATTTGGAACTTAACCCTTTATTTCATCCACCAGGGTAGACTGTTCTACTTCCATGTGCCTTACCACTTCTGTATCAGTTATCTCCCTTTAACACAACTCTCCAAGTGTTTGTTCACCTCTGCTGTAGCTAGGTATTGAACTCATAACTCTTTGGGTAAACTCACTGGATTCAACCAACACTTATCTACTGTGTCATATGGACATCAGTGTATGAATTTTGGGGATTTATAAAAGTAATGCCTCATCAATCATTTTTTACCAGAGCTCATATTACAATTTTGTTGTTATTATTGTTTTTCTCTAGCACTCGGTTTTACTGGTTCCGATATTGCATTCATTTCTATGCTATGCTTGAGTTAAAGGGAGATAAATAATACTGAGATATCTGGAGGCATGTCACGTGGAACTAGAACAATCTACTCAATCATAGAAATGAATACAATAGTAAGGCCGGAGTGTACAATGGCTGAAACATCAGGAATATGGCAACGAAGATGAGGACAACAGTCTGAACAATGGAAATAGTGTATATAAGGAATGTAGCTCGTCTGAACTACGCCATGGAAAGGGTGATAAGAGAAGTGAGAAGTGTGATGTGTTGCCTGTGGGAAAGGGGTTGTAGAACAGAAAATAATTCATCACCCACAAGGCCATGTAGATGCTAGCAATATGAAATAATGCCAGATTAAAAAATTACTTGCTTAAAAATGTGTGCATGTATAAAAACATGTTTTTCCAAGTTGTGATGTTAGCCCCTATTTCTACCCTCATCCCAAATTTTACAAACATGTTTTAAGTACAATTGTGTTTGTGATGAAACATAGGAATATTAATAATTTTTTTTATTTCTGTGAAAACGCAGATTAAGATTTTTTTTCTTTTTTTATTACCAGTTAATTCGTAGCCAATTCTCGGAAGAGAACCTCCCCTTCCCCCCATCATTTCATGTCTGGTCTCTAATTGTAGGCCAGATGAACGCTGTGTGATGAATAGGTGCAAGTGACCCCGTCAATATTATATGAATGACAGCTACGCATTTTTCGTAGGCTGACACGTGACGGTTTTGTTTTGTGTGTGTCGGGGTAATGATTCTTCACTCAGTTGCTTGCCTTTGGAAGAAGCGGACGTCATCAAGTACCAGTGCTAGCTGTTTGCTGCCCGTAGAAGTGGACGTCACCAAATACCAGATTTCACTGTTTGTGGCCCGAGGAAGCAGATATCGCCAAAATCAGATTTTGCTGTTTGCTGCCCGAAGAATTAAGAACATCATCACCCAAGTTGGCTACGCTTTTATGATTTACATGTGTATACTAGAACATTGATAATACCCCCACTTTTATGTTCAAAAGAAAAATAGAATAGTATATGAACATCCTTTTCGTTAAACTGTGTTACTGATAAAAACCCGATCGACGTCGATCTCCTGTAAGTGTTGCATGTTTTTTTTATATATCTTATTGTGTGCTTGCTCTATATTCCTATGTTATTCGTCGCAGTAATATTTGTCTAATTGATTACTTATCTCCCCATCCCTTGTGTTATTAAGTTTCGTTTTTTTTTTTCTTGTTCCTTGTACATTTCTAAATAAATTGTTTGTACAGTGTAATCCGGATATAAGAGAAACCCGGATATAAGAGACTTCTTCTCCAGTCCCGACAACTCTCTTATATCCAGGTTACACTGTATCATAAATTCTCATATTGTCTCCTGTCGTTCTGTGTCTGCACATTGTTTATTTCTTACTGCATTTACCAGTGTCTGGATTTGTAGAATTCCCCTCCCACTGTTCTTTTCTTTGTTTTTTGCATTGAACCTTGGGACCTCTTCTTTCTCTTATTTTTTTTTTTTTTATTTTCTCGTTGCGTTCTGGCTTTCGTAGTCCCAACGAAACCCCAGGCGTAACAAAGTCTACAGTTTATATATCCGAAGGGTTGTTGAATAGTTCAACCAAGGAGCTCTTACAAAAATTCTATGTTTGACCAAATTTTGAGAAATGGAAAACTTTTCAGCACCCCCTCGTGTATCTCTTACGATATACCCAAGATGCTTTTTCGACCCCTACTCCTTAGTGATCCGCCCTCCTTAGCAATCCTCTGCCCTAGCATAAATGAAGCAGTAATTTTTGTTGATGGCAAATCAGTTCGTGTATCAGATCCAAAAACCAATGTAATCTGTGTGGCAAGGAAAACCGCCAAACTTATTTTATTTTCACTCCTCTCATCTCCCCCTGACGCTTTACCCCCAAAATGCTGAAACACTTCCCAAGTATTTTGCTGTTGGGACCATTGTTTGCATCATGTCGATAACTTGCCACCCTCTGCAACACCATGCCCGGCATGATTTCTTTGTGTCAAGCCAATTGCTTTTGTGTATTATTCCATTGCCAATTTCAAAAAGGAGATTAGCGAACACGCTTGCACAGACAAAAATACCTGTGACGGCTGAGGGTGATTTGTCAGGAGCCGAGATACTATCAAGAAAAACCTTAATTTCATTTCTTGCTTAAATCCTTTGCTAAACCAATTGCCTGCTGTTGCCAAGAAATAGCAGCCGTGTTTATGTACTGTCGGTGATTGTAACATGTTTAGGTGGCTGGGACAGAAGCCAAGAAAACAAAGTTTTAACCTTTTAGGAAATCATATATTCAGTGAGGGTTTTGGTATAATCATTTTTTTTTTTTCTCAGTTGAAAGTAACAGTAAGAAACATAACAAGAAATACCTAAATCCTTCAATTTTCTTTGATTTTGGGGGCATTTGAACTTGTATATGCATATTCCTGAATATGTTTGTCACCAAGCATGACATCCATGTAAAAATCTCCATCTGACGAAGCTGTCTAAGAACATGTCTTGAGTTTTCATCATTTGTTTTGGCGTTGTAGCAATTTGTGGTATTGGGCAAAACTACACCCTAGCATAGCCTATTTTCTGATAACAAGCAGATGAAAGTGCTCATGGATTCCCATTTAAAATCTTGCCTTGAGTTTTATGCTAAGACAATCTCCAAACAATAAAGCTATATGGCCTAAAGATTGCCTTAGCCTGAAACTCGGAGTCATAATTTTAGATCAGAACCCTTGGGTGTTTTTTTTGTGCTTGTTGTTACTGTTCTGTCTCGAATGATTTCTAGAGATACTGAGCACTATAAATTTTTCTTTATGTCGGTGTCTGTCTTTTCTTTTTTCGGGTTTTCTTCTCTAGCAGGCTTTCCTATTGGTAGGGTTGATTTTTAACATTTTCTCTTTCACAATTTCTTGGTTTGTTTTATATATATATATATATATATATTCATGAATTATTCACACAAAAACAAAAGCAAAGGTTAATGATTTAATTGGCGAGAAATCCATCATCGCAAACAATTCAAATAATATACAAAAACCTCCGAATCCGTTATGAATGAATTGATCCTTGTTTCCATAAATTTCTGCCGTATTAGTTCTTATTTTTACTACAAGCTTTCGTCTGTTCCTACAGACATCTTCAGGTATAGAATAGATGTTGTTCTTGTTTTTTCTCTTAGTAATAAAAGGACAACGAAAATATATGTATTGTTATATCCGAAAATGCTATTGAAAATGAGTTATTGTTTTTGGAACGCAAAAGTAAAACGCTGAGTTTTGATTTTAAATTTTTAAAAGGTTGTGCGTTCATATAAATATATGATGAACAAATTTTTTTTACTGGTAAATTTTCTGTCAAAGTGGCATGAACTATATTGTTCAATAATTACAGTAATGTCGCACTTATTATCCAAAAGTCGCACTTGGATCAGTTATTTAAATTACGATAAACGTGCAATCAATTTAAAAATTCATGAATTATTCACACAAAAACAAAAAAAAGGTTAATGATTTAATTGGCGAATTAATATTCATATAAAAATTCAAATAATATACAAAAACCTCGGAAAAATGAATGAATTTCCTTGTTTCCATAAATTTCTATTTTAGATCTTATTTTTTTTTTTTTCTAATATTTTCGGATAAACAATACATTTTATTTCAATTTCTTATTACAAGAAAAAACAAGAACAATATCTTTCCATACCTGAAGATGTCTGTTGTAGTAAAAAATAAGAACTAATACAGCAGAAATTTATGGAAACAAGGATCAATTCATTCATAACGGATTTTGAGGGTTTTGTATATTATTTGAATTGTTTGTGATGATGGATTTTGCCAATTAAATCATTAACCTTTGCTTTTGTTTTTGTGTGAATAATTCATGAATTTGTAAATTGATTGCATTCGTATATATATATATATATATATATATATATATATATATATATATAATTTAATATAAGAGATTTTTCTCTGGTCCCAAATTAGAGCCTGTGTTAATGTATAAAAATAGACCAAACCTGGATATAAGAGACTTCTTCTCCAGTCCCGACAACTCTTTATATCCGGGTTACATGTATATCACAAAATGGACTACGCCTGATAATGTTTATAAATTCTTTATTTTTTTTTTTTTTATAGGTACAAATATTTAAGTATATGCACTGCTTATAATAAAGAGCATTAACAACATTTACCAAATTTCATAGAAAATATGTCCCCCACCCTCTACAGGAATCGAACTTGTATCCTACACGAAACCATCATAAAGCCTGATGTGCTATACCATTTAGCTACAGAGGAAGCATCTGGTCAGTACAGTCAAATTATGATATGAGCATTTGAGAGAAATCATGGGAAATTTGTAGTTTAAAAGCAGTAATTTAATCTTGCTAACCAGATACTTCCTCTGTAGCTAAATGGTATAGCACATCAGGCTGATGGTTCCCTGTAGGATACAGGTTTGATTCCTGTCAAAAGACACATATTTTCTATTAAATTTCTCAAACATTCAGGCTGGTAAATCTTGTTAATACTGCTTATTATAAAACAGAGCATTTACTTAAACATTTGTATCTATAAAAAAAAATAATGTATAAACAATATATATATATATATATATATATATATATAAGAAAAAATATATTTTAAAAAATATTGCAAACAAAAATCCTTTTGAAATTATGTTGTTTTTCAATAAACAATGTCAAAAAATTTTACGTTTTTGTCTAATATGAAACATCTTCAAAATAGATATTCATGAAACATAATTAAAATTTTTATAAAAGCACAAAATAAACATAAAAAAATTTTATAAGGACATAAAAATGATTAATACCAATCAAACATTATTTAAGCATGAAATATTTAAACGAACGCTTCATCAAAGATTTCCGTTTAAATTTGATTGGTATTGCTTTTATGTCCATCGAAAATTTTTATGTTTAAGCATTGTATATGGTCTATTTTAATTATATGTTTTATATATATGTCCTGAAGATAGTCTATTAGAATGAAATGTCGTCCACACATTGACATTGTTTTTACAAAATAATTGCATATTAGGATTTTTGTTTGTTATTTCAGTATATTTTCTTCATAAAATATATATATATATATATATATATATATATATATATATATAATTATTGTATTTTGTGGCAGTCACCCTTTTTTATACAAGTGTCATTAAAAACTGGAGACATTTTGGGTTTAGTAACTTTTTTTAAATACCTTGTTTTCTACATGGGGGGGGATGTAGTAGTTAGAGAACCTTGGACCAAGTGGATTTCTGACACTAACGCTATTAGCTTTTATATATATATATATATATATATATATATATATGATTAAGGCATGGTGGAGTAATGGATAGCGGCTTGGTTTGAGAAATCAGAGAGCCGAGTTTGAATTCCAGTTGAATCCATAACATTCACTTACGTGCTAACACCCTTGGGAAAGGTGTGAATCTTCTTCTCCCTCCTTCTATGGGTAAATAGCAGGACAGACTGGGTTCTATAGCCTTGGATGGCAACTGGTCTAAGAGAAGGACAACTCTGAATTCAAAACCTGCGAAGGGTCATTTGGGGACCTTGTGGCACTTAGTGCACCAGATCTTTGTATTCGGCCCTTCAAAAAGTGTGGATGGACCTGCACGAATCCTTCACCACTATAATCAAATCTCATGTGCTGTAGTCAGGCTGTCGGTTTCCTGGGAACTGATCTGCTTGACCATTATATATCGAATTTGACAGGAGAGTCGAGAGTAGTATATATGATTAAAACAATTATAAAATTTGTCACTTAGCTGTTATCTTAAGTATTCAGTACTTCTACTCTGGAGTTTCGTAGAGGAACTTTTGTATAATTGTTCGGTCCATTTGTCAGGAGATATCAAGAAATGTCTGCCAATTTTCTCGGTTTTACTATTTTTATATTAAGTTAAAATAATTGATGCACTTTTTTTATTGGTGTTAGGTTGATTTTTCTTGTGTGCATATGTGCACCTAAGCCTGTACATGTGCGTATGTGCATATGTCGGATTTTCTGGTTATTCCTACTTTTCAGAATTTACTTTTCTCCTTATACTCCCTCGTTATTCCTTTTCTTTACCTTTCGGCTCTGAGTGTCAAAAGATAATGTAGCAAAGTTATTTTCAGGGTCAGAGACTATTTAAAATTAGGTTAATATTCTAGAATATTCTGTGGCTTTCTAAAGCTTTTCAAAATATAAGTGTATTCTTTATTTTTTTTTTTTTTTTTATTGTTAAAATAATTAATTATTTTTTCTTAATGCTTAAATGGCAAAGGAAATATTTGTTTATGTGTCTTCACTGCAGTGAAGTGATTCTGGGAGAATTAGAATTCCTACCAGGATTCATTATTAGCAGCCAGAATCTTAATAGCATTAGATATGCAGATAACAGTGTTGATAGCAGACAAGGAAAGGAAATGGCAGGAACTCCTACAGAATGTAGTAAAGGAAAAGAGAGAAGAAAGGACTAAAGATCAATTGTAAGAAGGTATGGTTATCAGCCAAAAGAAGAGCTTAACATCTGAATTATAATTCAAAGAATTACCAAAATCAATCAAGCACACAAATTTACATATCTAAGAAGTGCTTTAAGAGAGAATGGAAAATGAGACATAGAAATCTGAAAGCACATCTAGATAGTAAAAATGTCTTCTGAATGCTAAGCAAAGTATGAAGAAACAAGAAAAAAGTCGTTAGAAACAAAGAAAAGAGTAAATAAGAAATATAGTGTAATATTTGTACTTCTACACAACTGAATGGTTTGGTTTGTTTTATGGCATATCAACATCAATGGGTTATCTAATGTGGATAAGATTTTTATTGTTGGTAATACTTGTTTTTTCAAAAAATGTATTGTTGGTAATACTTGTTTTTTCAAAAAATGTATTGTTGGTAATACTTGTTTTTTCAAAAAATGTATTGTTGGTAATACTTGTTTTTTCAAAAAATGTATTGTTGGTAATACTTGTTTTTTTCAAAAAATGTGTTGTTGGTAATATTTGTTTTTTTCAAAAAATGTATTGTTTGTTTTTTTTTAAAAAATGTATTGAAATGTAATTTTTTTTTTTCAAAAAAAGTATTGTTGGTAATATTTTTTTTCAAAAAATGTATTGTTGGTTTATTTTTTTCAAAATAATGTGTTGTTAATAAAAAAAAAGATTTTTTCAAAAAATGTGTTGTTGGTAATATTTGTTTTTTTTCAAAAATTCATTGCTGGTAATGAATTTTTATAAAAATGTGTTGCTGATGATAACCCCAGTTTAGTCTCTCACTATTTGCCCATAGCTGGGGCCCTAACAGATGCTACCACCCTGGGTCAGGCTGGACCTGAGAACACCAGCAATTAAGAGGTGGTTCCATGCTCATCCAGACCGCCTGATCAAAGGCTTGCTGTTGGATGTAGTTTATCATCTTACCCAGGACTCAGATGCAGCTTATCATACTCAGGATGGCGACAGTGAATGTTGGATGATCTCATCATAGATGAAGAGACAAAAATCTGGTTGTACTGAAGGTTTCTGAGAATACCAGGCGCTGAATATGTGAGCAATGACAATGTTTTAAAGAAAATGGAAACAAAAAGGACATTTATACTTAATATAAGAAAAAGAGAGTTGAAATTTCTAGGACATATAATGAGGAAAGAGGGATTGGAAGATTTGATACTCACAGGATATACAGAGGAAAGCAATTACTGAGATTGAGTAAATAGATGGCAGAACAAGGTTTAGGAGAGATAATGAAGAGAAAATTTATTAAGCACAACAAGGAGCAGGAAATTGTGGAGAGCCATGATTGTCCATGTCCTGAAGGGATACAACATAGAAGATAGGTTGGGATGAGTTTTGAGAGAGATTGACAGAGAGTGAGCTGGACAGACAGATGGAAGCACACAGAGAAAAGAGGCACAAAAGTGTCTATGTGGAGAGAGAGAACTGCAAATTATTCATTATATCATATCCAAGTATTTTTTTTTCACAAAAAATTCATTATATCATATCCAAGATTACACAATATTTCAAGCTCAATTTAGGTTTATAGTTCATAACCATGCAATGAGATGAGGTAACAAAACTGTAGATTTGTTTGCGGAATATCATTACATTATTGTTACATAATTATAGTGAAATCATTAAGGTTTTTTTTGTCAAAAGCATTTTATTTTTGGTCATATATTAATTTAAAATATTCCTTTTTACAGGCTTTATTTTTTAAATGGAATAAGATCATTCTAAATTTCAGAATTTTGCTATTGCCCATCAAAATGACTGGAAGAAAGCGATCTAAAAACAACAATGGAAAAGAGAGGTAACAAAGCATAAACAAAATAGCTCCAGTTTGTTCAACTTAGGAAACTTAGCATTGCAGCCAAAATATTCTAAAATGCTGCCAATAACAAAGGAGAAAATGAAAAATACCTAACAAACAAATCAAATATAGCATCAAAATTTATATTATTTTTATTTATTTGTTATGTAACTAAATACATAATTGTCAACAATGTTTCCGTAAAACTTGATATTTCCTGTAATAAATTCTTAATAAATATTATTGTTATTATTTTACTAAAGTGTAAGGCAGACCTACATTTACAATTCCTTACAGCTAACCATGAAAAGAAATGTTGATCAAAACTGCCTAAAACCTTTAAGCGTGTATTGCTGCAAAATTATCAAATGTTATTTGTGTAGAAGTGAATATGAAAATATGACTGCATTCAGAACACAGTCCTCTGATTTTCAATTCCAAGCCCTTATCTATTGCACCATCCACACACCCAAGCTTACGGCATCTGACATTCTCAAGTGTTTATCCATGAAAGTACTGAGCAGGCTCAACAATGTTTCATTTTTAGTGATTGAATAAGAACTGCTGTTTTAACGTGATATGGCTATTAGCCAAATGTATTTATTTTCACATATGGGGGGGGTTTTATTCGTTTTTTTTTGAAAGCTGAAAATTTTTTTAACAAACAAGAGAGACAAAAAAACAATCAAAAATGAGATAACATGAAAAAGAGAAGGGTAGAAACCAATAAGAATTGAGAGAAACTTTCTAGAGAAATATTTTCCTGGTAAGAGAGAGAGAAACTTTCAAAAGTGAAAGAGAGAGAAATGTTGAAAAAGTGAGAGAGAGAGAGAAAGGTTTAAAAAGTGATGAGAGAAGAAACAAAAAGAGAGAGAGAGAATAAAGGTACAAAAATTAAGAGAGAGAGAAAGGTTTACAAAAACCCATTGACTAGAGAAATTACAAAAGATAGAGAGATCTAAGGGTAAAATTTTGCTCAGTATTAGGGAGAAATGAAAGAAAGGGAGAGAGAGTGAATAAAGAGACAGAGATCTTAGATGCCAGTGTGTGGAAAATGCAATCTATAAATTTGCCCACTGAGATGAGTATGTTAAAGTAGGCCCCTAGAAAGTTTTGATTCAATTTTATTTTATCTGTCATATTTCATGCTCAATTTAGAGTAACATGACCTTTATATGTCACAAAAATTGGTGCTTTGCCAAAATCAAAATATATGCTACCAGGTTGATCATCTCACCTTACTTTTAAACCAACCTGCAGTCATTGTTTCTTCAGTAATGTGAGACCTTTGAGATTCCGATACTAATTTATCCTTGTCTTAATTGGCTGCCGGAGTTTTTGCTGTCAAAAAAACGAGGCAGACATGGCAGTTGGACAAGGCTAACATTATTCAGGCATAAACTTCAGTTATTAATCTTCTCTTCACTCTATAATCAAGGGTAGTCATATTTATTCACAAGGAATTTTGATGTCAGGTACCATGTAGCCTTGGACTACCTGTTGGATGGTCAGGTCATCGGTGAGTAAACTGGTTCTCTCAATCAGGCTTTTCTAGTGAGAAGGGTGGCTAACAGGGTTAAAGTAGATGTAAAAAAAAAAAAATTGACCATCTTATTAAATAAATATTTGATATTCCTGTCCTTAAACTGTTTTTAGGATTCCAGATGGGCTAGATTCATCTGTGTCCCAGACGAGGACATATTCAACAAATGGGAAACAGCAAGTCTTGGGTTTTCCCAAATTGAGGACTGAAGCTTTTTTCTATATCTTGAAATTGTAAAATTCCCAAAGGGGAATGGCACCATGGATTTGTAAGCTGCTGGGGAGGTGGATTTTGCCTCTCCTTGAGCAATGTGGTGATGGGGGTCCGAGCTGAAGAAAGCAACCTTGCCATTTGGCTGCTGTAAATGAACTGAATTTGGCTTTTGCTTTCATCACTGTATGAAGTGATGTCATTAAAAGAATGATCTTGTGACCCACATGACTTACCTCCACCAAAGGGAGATAAGTCTCTTCTGTCTCCTTACACAAGAATAATTTTATGTTTACAACAATGTAAAAACTAATACAAATAATGCAATATTTATCACTTACCAGTTTATAAAGAAATAAATATGAAAACAATTTTTTATTTATAAAAATTTACTAAATTATTAAAACATGTGAGCCAATTATAAGGAAATCCTTATTTATTAAGTTTGAATCAACTGACAATTTAGTCAATGTTTTGTCAACCATTCCAATAAACAATCTAATAAATAGTTTAAATAAGCAATCTATATAAATAATGTTTATTATTTTATTCACTTTCATATGTTTAGGTTTTATTACAATTCTAATCATCACTTCTTAAAATAAATATCGCTGAAGAATGGAGGTAGTTTTAACTTAAGCAGCACAAATGGAAAAATTGTCTTTTTGATGGTCATTTGTTTTTTTTTGGAGAGGGGGGGGCACAAAGGTTTTTTTTTTTTTTTTTCTTACATGCAAAGTTAGGAAATAATGAAAGGAAAAA
The DNA here is from genome assembly GCA_903632075.3 of Acanthosepion pharaonis. Classification (NCBI taxonomy): domain Eukaryota; kingdom Metazoa; phylum Mollusca; class Cephalopoda; order Sepiida; family Sepiidae; genus Acanthosepion; species Acanthosepion pharaonis. The sequence continues at coordinate 70,157 of CAHIKZ030001923.1, read as the reverse complement.
AATGGAGATGTGGATAAGTGACTCCAATCTTTTTTTTTTTTTTAAATAGAGAATTTCAAAGCATATTTGCAAAACAAACACTTATAGGTAATCAGACAAATACAATCAATATTTCTGCATGCATCAAAGACAAAATATCTCCAAAAAGAAAAGTAATAGCAAGTTTTTAAATGGCCATTCTGTTGGAGAGAGGGGAAGGTGCTCAAATGGCCATTCCAGTGGCGTCAAAATCCTGAAATGATCACTCCATTTAGGGATGGGGGTGGGGGAAGTGTGCAAGTGATCTGTGACTTCAATATCATCTTGTAAGATAAAAAGAAATTGTTTTTTTCTATTCATACATACATACGTACATACATACATACATACATACATTACATATAAAAATATATTTAGATAGAAAAAATTCATGTAAACCGGTTTTATTGAATAATACTAACAAGGTGTGTCTATATAGTTTTTCTAACATCCGACATGTTTCATGCTAGTTATTAATGTTAAGACATTTGAGTACATTCAACTGCCAATACAGTTGTTATCAAGGATTTCTGAATAACATTTGAACAAAATTAAAGTTCAGACATAGCTAAGAGTTAGGTAAAACCACTGATTTGTTAAAAAATTAGCATATATTGATGAAAAAAAAAAAAAAAAAAAATGCCACAAATTTAAAAACAAAAAAAAAACAAAATAAAGTTTTATCTTCAAAATTTTTTTGTTATTATTAAGAGGGAAGACCAAAGGATTTTTTGATTATTAAATTCTGTTTTGCCAATATAATGGATCAAAGCTTAATGGGAAGCAACCTGGAGGATGTGAAAGTTGATTGTATACAGGCTTAGATATTTTGATTATTAAATTATATTTTTTTATCCTTTTTAGAACATTTGAAATTTTGATTAAAACTCTTGTCTATCTTGCATCAGTTTATGTCAGAATTTTTCTTTCAGATTTTTGGTTTTTCAGATTTTTGAAATTTTGGATAAAAACATAATCAACCTGTACTACTGATTAATTTGTAAATGTTTGATCCTTTTATATGTTGTATATGTTTGAAAGAGAACAAACAAAAACACAAAGTACTGCCAGTGAAGTGGAAAGAAAAGGATTATACATGATATGTTAAAATAAAATTCTCTGTTTTGCCAATATAATGGATCAAGGGCCACCTAATGAAAAAAATATGGAGGATGGGAGAAAAAGTTGTATAAATTAAACTTATGCATTGAAGCTTTGCAGGATCCATTAAACAAACTTAGATGTTGAAGCTTTGTAGGGTCCATTGTCTTAATTAATTGGTGAACTCTGTTTTGCCTGCCTACTGACTTGAGTGTCATGAGTGGATCCTTTTATTGTTGTCAAAATAGATACATGATTCACCTTTTTACTTGTTCATGGTTTTGCTTTACTGGCAATGTTTAGTGATTGACAGTCCATTGTTTAAATTGTAATTTATATTTTTAGCTTCAGGAGATTTGTTTTTAAAATGTAGGTACTTCCACAGATTCAATAAAAATGATTAGCATGCCATGATGAAAAATGTGGCAAACTTTTAAAAACAAAGTTTTTATCATCAAAATTTTTATATATGTTATTAAAAAAAATTCAAGACCAAAAATATTTTTGATTATTAAATTATTAATTAAAAAAAAAAAATTTTCTTGCATCAGTATAGTAAACATTAGAATAGGAAATTTTAGCATCTTTTTGCTGGCAAAAAACATTGATTTGTAAATTTTTGCAAAAAATCAAATAATTGTCAGATTTTAATGAAACTTTCAGGGCTTATTCACAAATGAATGAAATTATTTTAGAAATGTTTCATTTTTTTTTTTTTTTTACATCTGTTACTCCCCACTTAATTTTATGAAATTTTGAGAAATTAAATTTCTCATATTGCAAGGTCAGAAAGAACATTTCTAGATATCATGGCACATAACACTAACCAAAAATTAACTTTTTCATTCATTTTGTCAAATTAATACTAATAAAGAAATAAGAAAAAAAAAAGAAAATCATTTAGAATCAGTTACATAAAACTAGGTACTGCCAAATTTTGCTAAAAAATGAGCATACATGATGAAAAAATGCCCCAAACTTAAAGAAAAAACAACAAAAAAAAAACAAAAAAAAAAAACAGTTTTGTCAGACTCTTTGTTATTATTAAGAGGAAAGCCCAAAGGATTTTTTGATTATTAAATTATATTTTTTGATCCTCTTTTGAAGGTTCAAAATTTTGGTTAAAAATCTATTTTCTTTTGTGTCAATGTAAAAATTAAGATTAGAAAAAAAATTCTTTTTTGTCTTTTTTACAGTGAAAAACACATTGAATTGAAGAAATTGTTTTCAGTTTTTTAAATATAATAATTTATAAATTTTTAAGTTAGGTGATATTGTTATGAAGTAAAAAGTCTATTTACTAATCATAAATGGAAAAGTATATAACATGCTTTTTTTTTTATATATAATACATCAACATCCAATATTTTGAAATTTTTTTTGTGTGTAGGTTTTTGTAAATAGTGATGTCCATACATGACAATAAGAACAATAACTATATTAAAGTTGAAGCCAAAGTATCTAAAATTCATTAAAACATTAGATTACGGAGAATATTTTCCTAAAATTTTAAGATTACTAAGGAGCCCAAAATTATATAAAAAGAGGTGCTCATGTTATATTCTTCAAGTAAATTTTACAGATATATTCACTGCAGGAAAACAGATAAAATTCCACTTGTCATTCAAGTTGTCAACACCTAAAATAAAGAGCTACTGCAGGGTTAAAATTGCATTTCTGTGAAATTTAAAATAAGTAATATTTCTTTCAAATCAGATTAATTAAACTTTAGATCAGCTAATATTCTTTAAATAAAGTTTCAGAAATCTATATTTTATTTCAGATTTTTTAATAAAGAGATTTACATTGCAATAACAGATGGATAAAAATGGTGCTGAAATCAGTGAATGTCATCGATTTCGAAACGAAAACTCCTTCCAGATAATTTAAATTAGTTTTGAAATACAGCAAAGTATTTTGCTTATTGGAAATATTAAATTTAAAGTTTGAAATTAAAACTAAAATAAAAGCATCAATAAAGATTTTTCATTTTTAAAAATTAATTTTAACTTTAAGTATCGCAAGTCTGTGGAGGTACTTAATGAAATCTATATAGAGGATCTTGAGCTATATTTGGTGATTTCTGCAATTTAATGGGTAAAGGCTATAAAAACAACCTGACTGGGGAATTAGAAAAGACAATAACAGTAAAGTACTTAAAAAAAAAAAAAAAAGACACTACTTTGTCAAATAAAGTCAAACAGCTTAAGACTCCACTACTTATTCTTGAACAATGGCTAGTCATCTCTATAAACCTTTCCAGCATTTTTCTGTGAATTTGTGGAGAAAAACTAAAACTATAAAATCTGTCATGGTGACAGTATTGTTTGAAATGATAACATTAATGGTAATAAAAATGTCAGCTATGCAGCATAACATTATATATGTTACTTAAACATTTTTTTTAGTCGATACTTGCATCTGAGTAGACGCTGAGAGCACGTATTTTTTCTCTAATAAGATTTCTCAAATATCCAGGCCAGTGGATGAAAATAAATATATTTTTTAATAAATAAACAGACGGTCTACTCAAATATGAGCATCCACTAAAAATATTGTTTAAAGCAATAAAAATCTGTCAGATTAATAAATAAAAAAAAAATCCAACCTCTTTTATTTTTCCTTTGAAACTGCTATTATTTCAATAACCCTTCATTCCTCAGCAATGTTTATTCATAAATTTATAAACATTTGCTAAATTAAAATATGTTAGACAGCTATAAGTAAATCCTTATCATTTACCTTGTTTAAAGTTTGAATTGAATGCCAATTAGCTGAACATTTTGTCAAGTATTTCAGTAAGCAATATAATAAATAGTGTTTATTATTTTTGTTATCAGTTCTCAAGAACAAAAAATGTATGCATTAACTTCCATGTGTTTAGGTTTTATTCAAATTCTAATCATCACTTTAAAACATCTGTGAATTTTTCTATTAAAAAGACCCTTTGATATTTCCTCTTATTAACAGCACAAAGATATGGACAATAAAATTTTGCTTTTGTTATATTTTGGCCATTTTTGTTTTAGTAAATTTTTGAAGGTAATTAGTTAAAATTTTAGAGGTACTTAGTCAAAATTGGTATAAAATTTTGCTTTTATTATATTTTGCCCATTTTTGTTTTAGTGAATTTTTGAAGGTACCTAGTTAAAATTTTAGAAGGTACTTAGTCAAAATTGGTATAAAATTTGTGAGGAGTCAGAAAAATTTTATGATTTTATCCATTAATAGGGAGAGGTTTAATTTTTATTCTACTAGAATGGTTTAAAATAAAAAAAGTTAAACATTTGAATTACAGGGATGTTGGCAAGTTAAGATTCAACATCTAAAAAAAAAAAAAAAAAAAAAAAAATCAACCTATTTTCATTTTTGGTGGTAGGAATAAAAAGTTATAGATAAATAAAATCTTTATTCTAAATATGTAATACTTGAAGAAAAATAAAAGGCATTACATAGTAGTAGGTATCCGTTTATGTCACTAGATAAAGGTAGCTACCCTGTTTGGTCAAAATTAAGTCTTTTGGTGGTGGAATTGGAGTGACCTCACCAATGTGCAGACCTGGGCAATGGTATATGGACTACTCAGACTACATGCCCCCACCCTCTTGGCCTTACCAACAAAATCAAAAGGAAAGCAGGGCATTACATTTGGAGACAGCTTGGTGGCAATAGTTGCTGTAAAGTGTTATGAGTGTTGCCATCCAACCGCCTTTGGAGCTCCACTCTGGGTTTTGTTTGGATTTACTTCCATAGCCTTTTCCTAACTTCGGATATGATCCACTATTTGGCCTCCTGCTTAAAATTTAGGCAGTATTTCCCCCCTGATTGGCTGCCATCCTTTTTTATGTCAAAGAATCCATCCACCCAAATCTGGTTATAAGGTGCCAGTTTTCCACCTTTGCCCATTCCCTGGCTTGGAGCTGAATTTAGTTGTTAGAGGCCAATTTGAGATGCATGCCACAGAAGCTTTTTATAAACAGTGTAACCCTGGTTTTACAGCATATCAACTTCAAAGGGTTATTTAATGCTGACATTTTTATTGCTATCGTAATATATTTTTTTTAAATGTATTGCTGGTAATAATGTCTTGTTGGTAATAATTTTTCTTCAAAAATTTATTGCTGGTAATAATTTTTATTTTTACAAAGTATTTCTGGTATTAAAACCTATTTTTACGCTTTCATATTGTTTTGACCCCAGTTTGGGGGTTAACTATTTATCCATAGCTGGGAACACCAACAGTTAAGAGGATGTAGTTTATTGTCTTACTCAAGACATGTAGGACTTTGTTCCCATTATCTGTCTATGACAACCTTTTGAATGTATATATATATATATATATATATATATATATATATATATATATATATATATATATATAAATTATACTAAAATGGATATAAACATGTACGTGTTTAAAAAAAAAAAAAAAAAAGAAAAAGTTTCAAACAATTTTAAAAACATAATTCAATATTATTGCAACAAAATTTTTGCAATGGCACTCTTATATATAAGAAAGGCTATACGCAATGGTAATGTTATTCACAGGGCAGATAAGGAAACATTCATTGACCGAAAGCAATGCGTACTGACATACCTGAAATCAGTCTTAAAAAAGAGGATGATGGAACAGGGTCAAAAGAGAGGTTACAGAAGGGCAGAACAGAAACACCACCAAAAAAGGAGAACATAAGGGACCTCAGTCAATCAGTTATGCACTATCCTGAAGATAAAAGAAAAATTTATTTTTTCACTATCTTTTACATTATAGCATTGAGGCAGAACCTTATCCCCCCTGTGTACATTGTTGCCATTTCTTTCTTCTGACCAGTTGGAATCAATACTAGAGAAGTTGAATTGTGGACCTGAAGCTGATTTCAAACTAATCTCCGTTTTCTCAATCTCTGTCCCAATTCACTGTTGTTACTTATTTCTAAAGAAGTCTTATGGTCATATCGTGTTGAGGCAGCGGTTCTCATACAATCACCAAAGTCAATCTCTCTCTTGCAGAATTTCAACAATTTCCTTTTTATTAACACTTGAACCAAATTGACGAGATCAGTTTGAGAACAGAATTATTTTCCCATCAAAATACTTAGTCACAATGAGCCTTCTCAACCTTCAGTCAGTTATGTGCCAAGTTTATTTATAGTTATGGCGAACATAATATCTTTGATACATGACTGACGTCATGAAGTTTTTTTCTGCAGTAGGTTGCCATTTCTTTCTGTTGTGCTGGCCATTCAAGGCTGATCCTCCACCAGTCTGTCCTACTATTTACCTTCCTGGGGAATGGGGGAGGAGGTTTGAATTTTCCCAAGAGTATTAGAAGGTAAGTGAAAAAATTGATTTGACTGAAAAGAAACTCTGCTCTGAGAACAGATACCATTGTAAACATTGTAATTATAACACCCTTACTTCTCTACTTCTAATAATAGTAATTTTTAGTAATGCAATATTATTTTAATACACTAGTTTATTAAAATATTACTTATTTCACAACTATAAATTATTATTATCTGATACAACTTATGGCCATATCATGTTGGAATAGTGGTTCGCATACAATCACCGAAGTTGAGCAATGTCAAGTCTGGTCACTACCTATATAGGAATATCAGGTGCTGTAATGGATAATGACTTGGAATTGGATATTGGAGAGTTGAGTAGAGACTGTTATATTCACTTATGCACAAATATACATGGGGAAAGGTCTGAATCCACCTTTTCTTTCCCCTCCAGCTGTGGGTTAATTAGTAGAACTTGTATTAGTAATTCATTAAATTCTTAGGATGTAAAAAAATATTTCTGGCTTTAAATAAACTGCAAAAGGTTGATAAGCCATAAAAAAAAACAAATCAAACAATTATTCTTAAAATATGATAAATTAAAATCTTTATTTAAAATATCACCCATTTTAAATGAAAATTTGTTTTCTGTTATTTTTCCCTAATCACATACTGAAGTTATGACAAGTTCCAAGTCAAATAAACCTTGAATTATATACAACTATGATTTTTATTTTATTTTTAAATGAATGACAATGTTATCTTAAATTCGTTCTTTCGTGAATTATTCTGATGCGTATTCTTATCTTTGCTGTTTCAATCACAAGATTTTGGTCAAGTTGTAGATAGACATCTTTGATTTTTTCGCCTGACATTATGACAACTTAATTGAAAAGAGTCAAACTTCAAGCTGACAGATTTAGTTATTTGAAGGTTTTGAGTGTTTTTTTAAGGGAATCTGAAGTGGAATTTCTAGTCTGATGAGTATAAAAATTTTCAGAGTGTGTGTGTGTGTGTGTGTGTGTGTGTGTGTGCATCCATGCAGAAAAGTAAAACCAATGAGCAGAGTTCAAATTCCGGGCTAATCTGTTGCATTCACTTTCGCACAAGTGACCTTGGGAAAGGCATGACAAAAAGTGTGTGTAATAGGCTAAAATGGTTGTCTAAATCACTCTAGATCAGACCTGCTCAAAATAGAGCCTACGGCTTACCCAGTATAACCTGCAAAACAGTTTTCAACAATATTTTTTTGTTCATCAGAATAAATTTGATGAATGATCCCATTCTGTTTTGTAGAAACATGACTTTATTTTAGGTACTTCCAAAGAAAAGCAAATCCTAGGGTTTAAAATGGATTTTAAAAAATGAAATATCTTTCTTGAAGCTTTTATTTTAATTTCAATCTAATAGTTTAAATTTAATATTTTTAATAAACAAATTACTTTGCTGTATTTCAAACTGAATTTAAATTGATTGGAATAATTATTTTCCATTACTAAAAATTCTAAAATTGTCTATATTCTTAAATCTGTCAACATTATATATATATATATATATATATATATAAAGTGTTTAGCATGAAACACTGTCACCTCTAAGTGTTAACTTCAATGTTGACTTTTATATTTACATACACCCTATCCCTGATATTGAGCACTTTTACCCATAACATATCTTAAAATTATATTTTCTCATATATACAGGGTATGGTGGATGAACTGTCATATGAATTACGTAAAAATGAAAATAACTGACATCTTATTTTAACAGATATATTTACCAAAATTACACAAAAATATCTTGAAATACTAAAGACTAAATTTATTCAATAAAATCACCATTTGCTTCAAGCATGGCCTCCAGACTAATAAATTCAGGAGTTCTTTTCTTATCAGAACGATCAGAGTGAATTTTCTGAGCTGCCGTACCTTCGTAATCATCATTAGACTCATCCAACTCTTTCCGAATCCTCTGCACTGTCCTCAGATTGAGAACAAAACACTGAATTACATCAGAAAATCCTTTGAGCTTTTGTCGTAATAATAACAAAAAGATTTTGGCAATAAAATGTTTTATTAAGTTTTAGACATTTTTTTTTTTTGTATGTTTATGTTTTAGTGACATTTTGGATCTACCTACCTTATCTCATTAATAGTTCACTGTTTTGAATCTAATTAAACCCATTTAAAAAGTATCAAAAATAAAATCTAAACATTACTTTATGGCCACTTATTAAAAAAAAGGAAAATGAATGGAAAGTCTAGAGAAAAAGTTTAAAAGACAAAATGAAAGCGATAGAAAGAAAAAAGTGAAAAAATGAAAAAGAAAAAAACAAGAGAAAAAGCAAAAGAAGAAAAAGAAAAGAAAAAAAGCAAAAAAATGAAAGGGAAAAACTGAAAAAGGAAAAGCAAAAAAAAGAGAAAGAGAAAAAGAAAAAAAAAACAAATGAGAGAAAAAGAAAAATAGAGATAAAAGAGAAACGAGATAAAAGAAAAAAAGAGAAAAAGAAGAGGTTCATGCCTGCGTAACCATAGCAAAAAAGTATGCACAATCCCTGCTTTTGATTACAACAAACTTCCTTTGAGTTGCATTAGTGTATTTGCCCCAATTTTTCACTCATTAATTTTCTCTTGCAGTCCCTGGCTAATTTTCTGCACTCAATGAGGCCTTTTAAATTTTTTAATTGTGCAAACTTGAACTAAATATATCAAGGTCGTGACAAAATCCCTTCCAACAATTATTCTCCTTCACTTAAAATACAAATAGGACAAAACTGTTTACCTGGCTTCACATTTTAATCAGATATTTTTAAAGCTTAACATCTTTTAGGCATCAAGAAATTAAGGATTATGTTTGCTCCCCTAAAAAGAAAAAAAAAAGAAAAAAAAAAAACAAAAAAAAAAAAAAAAAAAAAAAAAAAAGAAAAAAAAAAAAAAAAGAAAAAGAAAACAAAAAAATGGTAAAAAAAAAGAAAAAAAAAAAAAAGAAAAAAAAACAAGAAAAAAGAAAAAGAAAAAAAAGAAAAAGAAAACAAAAAAAGAAAAGAAAAAAAAACAAAGAAAAAAAAAAAAGAAAAAAAAAGAAAAAAGAAAAAAAAGAAAATTTAAAAAAAGAAAAGAAAACAAAAAAGAAAAAAAAACAAAACCCAAAAGAAAAAAAAAAAAAGAAAAAAGAAAGAAAAAGAAAAGAAAAAAAAAAAAAAAAAAAAAAAAGAAAAAAAAAAAAAACAAAAAAAAAAAAAAAAGAAAAGGTTTGAAAAAAACAAAAAAAAAAAAGAAAAAAAAAAAAAAAAGAAAAAAAAAAAAAAAAGAAAAAAACAAAGAAAGAAAAGAAAAAAAAAAAAGAAAAAAAAACGAAGAAAAGAAAAGAAAAACAAAAAACAAAGAAAAACAAAAAACAAAGAAAAGAAAAACAAAGAAAAGAAAAAAAAAAAAAAAGAAAAAAAGAAAAGAAAAAACAAAAAAAAAAAAGAAAAAAAAAAAAAGAAAAAAAAAAAAAAGAAAAAAAAAAAAAAAAAAAGAAAAGAAAAAAAAAAAAAAAAAAAAGAAAAAAAAGAAAAAAAAAAAAAAAAGAAAGAAAAGAAAAAAAAAAAAAAAAGAAAAAACAAAGAAAAAAAAAAAAAACAAAGAAAGAAAAAAAAAAAAAAAAAAAAAAAAAACAAAAAAAAAAAAAAAAAACAAAAGAAAAAAAAATCAAAATAAAAAAAAAAAAAAAAAAAAGAAAAAAAGAAAAAAAAAAGAAAGAAAGAAAAAATTGCTCTGCAAATGCAATGGATATAATTTTTTCTTTGCAGTTTCACTTTAATAGGCAATACGAAAATTCAATAACATCATCCCCCCCCTCATAATCAACAAAAATACACATTGAAATATTTTCTATGCTTTCATTTTTCAAAGATCAAAATAAAATTAAGCAGATTATTAATAGAAAAAAAAATGATAGAATCCAGTGATAGAAAACAAAAAGGATTTATTTAAATGCAAGTCATAGGTACCTCCATGGACTATCTAAAAACATCTGAAAGACGTATTTTAAATAATCTAAATATTTTCTTTGAAGTTAAATTTTGGTTTTATTTCATAATAGCCTAAAGTTAATCTGTAAAAAAGAAAAGAAATAATCTATGTTCTTAAACAATTTTTACACATTTTAAAACCAAAAAAGTAAACTAACTTCCATCCAATTCAATGAGTGAATTTGTTAGTGTTTTTATTTCTCTTTTGTCGATGTTTATCAATTTCTTAAAAATTCAATATGTGCCAGACATTTGTTCTGTAGAAAAATAGTAAATCTAATGATTAATTACATTTTTGTAGAAATATTACTAACTAATTGCAAAAAGAAAATAAGACGAAAAATATCTCAGTATGTCATCGTTTGTGAACATGTTCAAAAATGATCAAACAATATCATACATACAAACTCCCTACTTTTGAACAAAATTCATGCCAAAAAAATATGAAATATCACACATGGCCATTTCTATAGAACAGGATTCATCAATCTTTTTTCACAGAGGGCCAAACAACTGAGAGAATGATGAGCATGGGCTGGATGACCATTTTGTTCAATACAATACACTAAATACATAAAAAAAAGACAACAAACATATTTACCAGAAAGTTGTCAAAGAAGGCAACATTAGCAATAAATAGTTATATCCCATTGAGTGTAAACATATCCGAATCTCACAAACTAATCAGCAAAAAAGGTCAGTGAGATTTGTGAAACTGGTGTTTACCTTTTAACATATAATCAATATTTACATTATTTGGACTATTGTCCCCATCTTTGTCGCCATATTAATTACAACATTTCGGCCATTGTGGTGGTTGGAATGTTGAACTGAACCCTTTATTTCACTCACTGGGGTAGACTGTTCTAGTTCCTTATGCCATGTTTGATAGATGTCAGCTATCAGTTATCTCCTGTTAATTTCCCTCTGAAAGTTCTCCACTGCCTTAACCTGGTATTGAACTCACACTCTTTGGGTCCTGTCACTGGATCTAACTAATGCCTTGAGGACATCTGTGTATGAATTTCTGGGTATTATAAACCTAATGTCTTCAGCAACCATTTTTACCAGTGCTCATATTACAATTTTTGTTGTTATCCATCATGTTTTTACCAGAGCTCATATTGCAACTTTGTTGTTATTATCGCTTTTCTCTGGCACTCCTTATTACTAGTTCCCATATTGTATTTATTTCTATGCTTGGTTGGCTCTGAAGAAGGCCAGAGTGTACAACGGTTGAAATGTTGTAATAAATATGGCGACAAAGATGGGGACAATAATGTAAATAATGTAAATAATACCTCATCTCAGAAGTATAGACAGATAATCAATATTTGTTTTGGACCTGATGCATCCAATTGAGAGAATTTCTTTCAAATGTTCATGAGTCAACCTCGTTCAATGTTCTGACTTTACAGACTTCATTTTTGAAAATCTTTGCTCATAGACATAAGTTGTTTCAAACACTGATGCCATACCATTGGCAAATTTCTTCAACTTTGAAAACTCATCATTATGTAAACAGGGATAGAATTCAAGAAGCTGTCCTTCCCTGTGCTTCTCTTTCAACATGTCATTTGCTTGCAAATCAATGATTTCCAAATGTAGTTCAACTGACATGTCATCAAGGTTACAATTAAAAGGATTCTGGAAGAATGTCACTCAATTCTCTTGATATCTGAAAATCTCTCCGAAAAATGCAAATTTAAGTCATGAATAATCTTCTTTAGAAGCTCGAGGTTGACATCTTCTGCAATTCCAGTGAAAAACTATTTGAAACACTGAAAATGAGAGAAATTCCTTCCTTCCAGTTGTGCTTCGAAGAATGATAGCTTTCTCCAAAATTTATTCTCCATAGTAAGTTTGACTAAAATCTATTGATAATTCCATATAAATAATTGTATTGTGGCACAGTGTGGCAGGTTGTAGTTTGGTGACCCCTGCTATAGAAAGTGAAATGCATAGAAGATGTGGTGTTAGTCATGAGACAAATCAGTATTTTATTTTAGATTCTCATTTTGACATTCCATAGAATAAAAAAAATAAGTTAAAATAATCAAATATCTATAAAAATAACCGAAAAAAAAAAAGATTAAAAAATTAAAAATGTTCACTTGAAAATGAATTTAAATTACAATTTTTCAAACATCTTTATTTTATGTCAATTTCATCAGCAAACACTTATTGATTGATTTGTTTGTTTAATGGCATATCAACCCTTTATGGGTCCTTTAATACCGAAATTTAATTTTCTTGGGAGCTTTGAAGCAATAAAAATATGATATATGTTATTCTGTTTTCACAATTGAATACATGGTAGATGATACTCAGCTTTTGTACATATACATGTCTCTGTGGACTTAACTACTAGAGGCTGTGATATGTGGGTTTTATGTTGTAGTTTTGATTAAGTTATATACCAGAATACGGTTTGATTTAAGAAATTGTTGGATATTACATGGATGTCATGAAAGAGGTTTTTCATGGTTGTTTGGTTAGTTTTGTTTATTGGCATATCAATATCTATGGCTTACTGAATGCTGAAATCTAAATAATCTGAAACACAATTTTATAGCTTCAATTAAATATATTTTGAATGCAATTGATTTAAAAATTTATTGTTGGTCATTTTTTTAAATAAAAATGTATTGCTGATATAAACTTCAATGTTTCCTTGGTTGATTTATTCTTCAAACTTTAAAAAACAAAAAGAACACCCCTCTTAAGACCTGACTATGGTTCTGAAGCATTTTTGTATGTTGCTTGACTTGACATGGATACTCCAATTATTTTCCACTATATATATATTGTACCTGGAATGACAAAACAGACAGTGGTGTTCTATTGTTTTAAATATCCTAAACATCTACTTAGTTAATGTTCTTCCATTTTATTTTGTATTGTTTAACTTCATATCAACTCCTTATGGTGTAAGTTAATTTTCTTGTGAGCTTTGAAATAATAAAAAATGGCATATGTTATTCTTCTTTCACAAGTGAATACATGGTAGATGATACTCAGCTTTTGTACATATACATGTTTCTGTGGACTTAATTACTAGAGGCAGTGATATGTGGGTTTTATGTTGCAGTTTTGAGTTATATTTCGGAATACAGTTTGATTTCTTTAAGAAGTTTTTGGATATTATATGGATTAATATCATGAAAGTTATTTCATGTTGGTTGTCTGGTGGTATTTTAAATGAATTTGGGTGAAGTCACTACAATTTGTATCTGCTTATTATTGGTAATTTTTTTTTTATATAAAAATGTATTATTTACATTAACTGGGCTGCCATATTCACAATGTTTCAGCCATTGTACACTTTGGCCTTCTTCAGGTGATTGAAATTTCAAATCCTTGAGGACAAATAGCCCAGTGGATAAAGATGTTGGTTAGATCCAGTGACTAGACCCAAAGAGTTGCGAGTTCAATACCAGGCTACAGCAGTGGTGAACAAAAAAACCTTAGAGAGTTGAGTTAAAGGGAAATAACAGAGACATCCAGAAGAGGCATGATACATGGAACTAGAACACTCTACCCTGGATGAAATAAAAGGTTTAGTTAAAAATTCCAATCATGTGAAGAAAGCCAGAGCATGCAACGGCCGAAACATTGTGAATATGGCAAAGATGAGGATAACAGCCTGAATAATGTAAATAATCATAATACCTCATCTCAGAGATATAGACAAAAACGTATTGCTGGTATTTTTACTATAAAAATGTATTTTTATACTTTCATAGTGTCTTGTTTGGGAGTTTCATATTTGCTCACAGGTGGACCCTAACAGGTGGAACTGGGAACAACAGCAATTAAAAGGTGCTTCCATGCTCCTCAAAACCTCCAATCTTCTGATCAAAGGCCTTGCTGTCGGATGTAGTTTATCATTATGCCAAGGACTGCACAAGCAATGACAAAGATCTTAAACAGTTTTAAAATCGTACTAAAATTGTAAAAAAATACAAGACAATATTTCACAAACAAATACACTTACAAAGAATAGTTTTCTGAGAAAATAATACAGTTTATTTAATAAAAATTGAATTTCAGCAATTTGCTGTAAATTATAATTTTTGAGTTTTCTTCAGTTCTTTTAAGATTTCAGACCCTATTTTCAATGTGTTCGCGCTCAATATTATTTATATATGTGAATTTAGCTTTATAAAAGATACTTATATTTTATAATTTTTAATTTTTATATAATTTTTATTATATATATATAGATATATATTTTTTATATAATTTTTATTTTTTATAATTTATTTCATAATTTTATAAAAGATATTTAGCAGAATATTTTTCTGTGAAAACAGAAAATATACAGTGTATTTAATTAAGATTGAATTTCAGCAACTTGCCACAGATTATAATTTTTGAGTTTCTTTTAAGATTTCTGACCCTGTTCTCAATGTGTCCACACTCAATATTATTTATAGATATGTGAATTTAGCTTTATAAAAAATATAATTGGGAACATCTAAAATACACTAATATGAATTAGCCAGGAGTTAAATATAACAGAGGTAACATCTGGCCTGAAAAAGTATTTAAAAAAAAAAAAAAAAAAAAAGATTCAATATATCAAATTCATTCATTAATGAATAAATGCTAAAATATTCCAATGAAATTTGATAATTTCTCTATTTTTGGTAATTTTTTTAAAAACAGGGGTAAAGACCAGTAGCATATCTAGAGTGCGGCAAGTAGGCCAGGTACCAAAGACCCCATAACAAATCACTTCATCAATTAGATATTTAATACTAAAATCCTCTGGCAATATTCGATAACTACCAGCCCATAGTGTTGAATGTTGCCAGTGGCATTTTTTTTTACCTCAATGTTAAGATTGACAAATTTGCATCAGTGAAAACAAGGAAGGTGTAGTTTAAGGCCTAAGCATTATCTGTATTTTTTTTGACTTCTCACAGTAATAGTTATATATATATATATATATATATATATATATATATATATATATATATATATATATATGAAGAAATATACTCTTAAGGTGTGCTATATTTATGGGATAAAGTGCTCAATATCAGAGATAGAGTGAGTGTAAATATAAAAGTGAACACTGAAGTCAACCCTTAGAGGTGACAGGCAGTTTCATGTTAGACACAATTGCATCTAGCATGAAACAGCCTGTCGCCTCTAAGTGTTGACTTCAATTTCATATATATATATATATATATATATATATATATATATATATATATATATATAGATAGATAGATAGATATTATTTTATTTTTTATTAATTCCACCCCAAGAAAGGCAGTAAAGTCACTGAGACACAAGGGGTTACTGGGTGGGGAAGAATTAGAAAGAGAAACATTCTAATATGGTATTTTTACTATAAAAATGTATAGAACAAAAATGTAATCAGGAGGACAGTAGATAGCGATTTACATTACATTTAAATTTCTGGAGATTAAAGTTGGCAAGAAAGCATGGAGTCAGAAGGGAGTTCCACAAGTAAGAAGTGCGAGAAAAGAAACTATTAGCATAGAATTTATGGTTACATCTAGCCAACTCAACTGTAAATTGATGAGATCTTGATACCAGTCTGATACTACGCTTAAAATTCATAAGGTCCAAGTACCATAGCAAAAAGTTCATCTGAACAATTACCATGAACTGAAGCCGAGATGCCAGATCAAGATCAATGATATTGCTGATTCTTCTTTGGATTTTATCAAAGAGCTCTTGATAAATACCAGAAACACCAGACCAAATGGAGCAATATATACATGACTTGTATATATTTTGGTACCATTATACATCTATGGGTTTCAGGAATTCATAATACGCATGTTTGTCTTTCAGTTGCTTAGTACTCTTCTATGGTTTGCCATTTTTATAAACAGTAGCAGTGTTAGTTTTACTGAGAGTTTTCCCAGACCATGTTCACTGACATGTATATTATGGTTTGCAAGGGTGGAGGTGTAAAGACCAAATACATATTTTTATCATGTAATGCCATCTAGGCCTGTCTGTCTTTCTGCATTCCTATGGCAGTTGATTTAAATGGTTTACTCCTGTTTCCATTAGAATTTTCCTTCTCAAAGATGAACTGCCTACACTACGGCTATGGAGTCCCCATCTACCCCTGACTGTGACAGATTGTACTGGACTACGGCTTACTGCTTGTCCATGGCAGGAATCAAACAAGAAATGTGCTATCGATTAAGTTGTGACTTAGTGTAAGTATCAAACTTTCTCGGGTGAATGAATAAAATCTGTCGAATCTTTTACATATTTATTGTTTTCTTCAGATGCCTCCTTGGTCTTTTGAACAGGAGTAGAGGTTTATTCCTTTAGGAAAAGAAAATCTCATTCAGTAAGAGTCTAAAAAAACAAAATAAGAGCTTAAAAATAAGCATTTTGTTTTGGTATTGTTCACTGCTATAAAAGGCCCAAGAGCCGTTCAAGGTAGGGGGTTACTGAGGGAGTTTGTTGCATGAGTGTTAAGAGTAAGAAGCACAATTTTCACACTCCTCTGGTCTTTTGAACAGAAGTAGAGTTTTATCCCTTGTTTCCTGTTCAGGATTGGGTTTCCAGTTCCTTCTGAAGTTTTTTTTTTTTTCACTCTCTTTCATTCCCAGTATCTCTTTGTGTCTTACTTGGGATGGATTGATTTAAAAAAAAAAAAAAAAAAAAAAATAAAATAAAGAAAATCTCCAAGTACAGTACAACTCCTCTAAACTGAACATCCACAAGATTCGGTATTGAGTGTACTGTTCGGATTTGAAAAAGAAAATGCTGCTGTGGCAAGCTTAAAATTTTTATTAAGTTTTAGAATTCAGGATAAAGAAAGGAATTTGTAACATTGATTTATTTTTATTTAAATTGTAGATTGAATACATAAATGTACAAAAAATAATTGACAACCAATAGTAATGAAAAAATTTGTGCTAAACAAATATTGTCATTAGTGAAAAACTAAGACACTTTATGAAATGTTTACAAATTTATGAAATTTATTCAAAAGCAAATTGCAATTTGTAAAGGAAGTCAAAAATAAGGATATACAGTACAACTCCTTTAAACCAAACATCCAAGATCTTTGGTATTGAACGTGCTGTTCTGATTCGAGGAAGGAACGGCTACATATTTATGTCAATATAAAAATGTGAATTTGAAGATGACTCCAAATTTGAGGAAGTCTAGATTATTCTATGTTCAGATTTGGGGGGAGTTCTACTCTATTTGTCAAGTTATGATTGTAAGTAAATCAAAACTCGCACTGGCTTGTTTAATCACTTGTTTTTAGATGCTCAGTTCTGGTTAGTTGCCTTTTCTGTGTCTTTTCGCGAGGAAAGTCATTGGAATATTATGGAAATGAATGTTATAAGTGACAAATATGACACTTTTACAAAAAATGAACAACATGAATTGAATTTTAGGGCCCTACGACACAAGCTTTATTCAACACTATTTCTACCATATTCTGCTTGCTATTTCCGTCTCAGATCTCCCTTACACCAACTTTCAATAATGCTACCAAAAAATGCCAGAGACAAATTGATTTTTCCTTGTTAATGTAAATATCCAGATATGGAAACAATTTAAATTTGCAAAATGTAATAGTTTCAGAAAGACATTTAACATTTAGCACACTGTATTATTTATAAATATTGCTTCCTGTATATGGAATCCCATTAAAATATAGTGTTTTATATATAAGTTATGGTAGCTTGGCTCTCTATTTCAGTCAAGATTGTTTTAGGTGTTGCCATAAAAGGATATGACTACATAAACAAAAAATTCAAATTTAATTTTAACAGGACTAACAATTTGCTTGGTGAAAATAGTTACCTACAGGGTGCTAAATGTTAAAAAGGTACTCAGCATCTTTCATATGTTAAATTGATCACTGACCCCTTCTTGCACCAAATACCAACACCAAATATCAGTTTTTGAGATAACTTTCTTAGTATTCATTGGAAAATCATGATCTAGACACAGAGATTTTCGTTTTTGGGTGGTGTCGAGTTCATTTTGGGTATTGACTTCCCCACCAATTCTAAATATGTTAAATGGAAAATTTAAGTTTTTCTAGGGAATTTTGGATCTTTACTGCAGATCAGGGTTTCTAGACTTAAGCTCCAAAAAAAATCCGGGGATTTTGAAAAATGAACCCTCCCCCATAATATCGACTTGGCTCTATTGTACATACATGCTATATACAAAAATGTGGCAAGGAGTGGCTTGTTAATTTTAGCGCCTCAAAAACGAAACTGCTCTCTTTTAAATCACCTGAGAGAACCCTTTCTGCCTTCCATGGCTGATGCTAACCTCCAGAATAGGGACTCATCTCGCCTTCTCAGATGAACGTTTTCTGCTGACAGGAAGCAGAAAGAGTATATTGAATCAATTATTAAGTTTACAGCTGAGAAAGTTGGTTCACTATGTTTCACTGTCATGCTAGACAATTTTTCATGCCAGAATCTATTTTACACATTTATAAGTTTACCATTCATCCAGGCTTTGAATATTGCTGCCACATCTTGTCTAGTGCTCCTGCTGTATATATAGAGATTCTTAATAAAATCCAAAGAAGAATCTGCAATGTTATTGGTCCTGACCTAGCATCTCAGCTCTAGTCACTTTCTCACTGCTATAAACTTAGCTTCCCTGTGTCATTTCTATAAATACGTTCATATTTATCATTTTGATTCTGATGAACTTTCCACTATGATACTTAGACTTTATGAATTTAAGCACACTACTAAACTGGCAGCAAGGTTTTATCATTTTAGAGTAAAAATGGCTAGATGTAACCCTATGTTTTATGCTGTTTCTTCTATTGCACTCTTCACTTGTGGTAGTCTCTCTCAGCTTCTTGCTTCCTAGACAACTTTGATCTTCAAAAATCTAAATCCAATGTCAATCGTTATCTTTTGTCTTCTTAGTTCTTATCTGTCTATATTTCTGAGATGAGGTATTATTTACATTATTCGGACTATTGTCCTCATCTTTGTTGCCATATTTATTACGTTTCAACCGTTGTACGCTCCGGCCTTCTTCAGGTGGTTGGAATGTCGAACTGAACCCTTTATTGCAAAAATCTCCTGAGCCAACCAAGCATAGAAATAAATACAATATGGGAACCAGTAATAAGGAGTGCCAGAGAAAAGCAAAAACAACAAAGTTGCAATATGAGCTCTGGTAAAAAACATGCAATAACAACAGCAAAATTGCAATATGAGCACTGGTAAAAATGGTTGCTGAAGATATTAGGCTTATAATACCCAGAAATTCATACCCAGATGTCCTCAAGTGGATAAAGGCGTTGGTTAGATCCAGTGACAGGACCCAAAGAGTGAGAGTTCAATACCTGGTTAAGGCAGTGGAGAACTTTCAGAGAGGAATTAACAAGAGATAACTAATAACTGACATCCATTAAACATGGCATGTGGAACTAGAACAGTCTACCCCAATGAGCAAAATAAAGCGTTCAGTTCGACATTCCGACCACCTGAAGAAGGCCGGAGCGTACAACGGCCGAAATGTTGTAATAAATATGGCGACAAAGATGAGGACAATAGTCTGAATAATGTAAATAATGTCCTTATTATTTCATTGTCATCTCTCCTTAATAGAAGTTTTTCTCATATTCCCTAACACTCAGTAATCCCTTGCGTCTTAGTGACTTTATTGCCTTGCTTGGGGGTAAAATGATTAAATAAATAAGAGTCTATACCTGTTACATTTATATTTTAATTACAACACTTTACTCAGAGGTGTCAAATACAAGTACAACTCTTAATAATTGGAGGAGTAAGAATTTTTCTCAGTATGTGATAAAGAGAGCGGAGCAGAAAATAGTTTTAAAGACCATCAAAAATATTAAAATTGATAAGATTCACTTGGAAAATTTCCTTAAAATAACAAAAATAATGAAAAACAACCCACTGGTTTATTCAATAGCTATAAATATTCCTTTTGTTTTATAATCTAATGGTTCCAGATGGCAAAAACAAAGTCACTTATGAAAATGAAAACCGATATTCTTTTCAGCTTAAAGAAAAAAAAAAAAAAAAAAATTTAAATAATGCCCTACAAATGTATTCAGTCGTAAAAATCCTACACTGGGTAATTATGTTTTAATTTCAATTTGCCATTTGTGAAGCTGCCAGCAAAATGGACCATGCCATCCGCAAAACTATTTCACTTATCCGCGGTTGACTATCAGCATTCTTTACATATTTAAAACCTATACAGCTAAAACTACATTTTTTTTTTCTACGTGCCATGTCCATTCAGGAAGTTGATGATCATAGCTCTCCACAACTTTCTTTGTAGCTCTTAGCAGTGTTTGTCTTTTTGCTATCTCTCCTAATTCCTGTTCTGCCAACCATTGCAAGCTGATGATTTAAATTCTCTAACGACATGTCCTTGTAAACATTAAGTTGTGCAAAAATAAATTTCTTGAAATTTCATAAAAATTAAATAAGTGTGTGTGTGTGTGTGTGTGTGGGTAACAGATGTAAAAAAAAAAAAAAAAAAAAAGGAGAAGAAAAAAAAGAAACATTTCTAAAATAATTTCATTCATTTGTGAATAAGTCCTGAAAGTTTCATTAAAATCTGACAGTTATTTGATTTTTGCAAGAATTTCAAAATCAGTGTGTTTTTCACCACTATGATACGCTAAATTTTCCTATGGTCACCTGAAAAAATTTATTCGTTTTCATATCTGTAAAAATTACTTAACAAATATAACATGCGAGCCTTTTTATATAATTTTTAAACTACCCAGTAATCTTAGGAAAATATTCTAATTTAATTTATTGATGTTTTACCTTTAAATTTACTATAGTTACTGCTTTTATTTTCTGTTAATATGTATGGACATCTGTATTTACAAAAATTGGCATTCAAAAAAGAAATTTTAAATTCTGTTTAAAAATACAAACTGTTACTGAATTGTAGTAAGCTTTTTATTTATAATTATTAAATATAGTTTTTACTTGATAATATCACCTAACCACTACAAATGAATACAGAATTTTATTATAATTAAAATTTAAAAAAAAAGAAATAAAAGTTTCCTAAAATAATTTCATTCATTTGTGAATAAGTCCTGAATGTTTCACTAAAATCCAACAATTTGATTTTTTTCAAAAATTTCCAAATCAAATGTTTTTCATAACAAATAAAAAAAAAAAAAAAAAAAAAAAAAAAAAGGTACTAAAATTTTCTATACTAATCTTTGCCTCCTTACTCACTAGCATAAATATCTTGAACGTTCTAAAGAGGATTAAAAAATATAGCTTAATAATCAAAAAAATCTTTTGGTCTTTTCTCTTAATAATAAAAAAGACTTTGATGATAAAATTTTATTTTTATTAAATTTGGGGCATTTTTTCAGCATGGTATGCTCATTTTTCAGTGAATCTGTGATGTACCTCATCAAATAAAGGGGGTTCCAATAACTTTGATTTTAAACTTAATTACATTTAAAATCGGTCCAAGTTATTGGAACACCCTATATATTTCTTACACTTTTAAGTTGCAATTTTTCTTTTCTCTCTCTATATTTTTCTAAATATTTTCTATGTTTATAAAATAGAGTGTTGATTTCACTGAGAGAATTTTTAGACAGATCATTTTCTTCACAATTTATACTCGAACTTTGCCATCTGTGGGTAACACATTTACCAGAGACGATAGCCTTACAGTTATCGTGTTATTCTTAAATCTGCTTGCGCATAATTCCAACCAAAATTTGTTGACCTTGCTGTCAGGAGTGCAGGCACTTCCAGAAAAGAGAAAAATAAATATTATATGTATGGTAACGGGTGGTTGTGTCACGTAAGATGAAAAAAAAATCATATCCAGTAAGAGTCTAAGAAACATAAATGAAAAGAGCTTAAAAATAAGCATTCTTTTTGTTAATATTCACCCCCATACAAGGCCCAAGAGTCACTCAGAGTAGAGGGTTACTGAAGGATTTTTACAGAAAAGCATTAAGATAAGAGGCATCATTTTTCACAAAATCCATTAAAACTTTTGAACAGGAGTTGAGATTTCCTGTTTAGGATTGGATTTCCAGTTCCTTCAAAAGTTTTCTCATTCTCTTTGACTCCCAGTGGCTCTTTGCGTCTTAGTGGCTTTATTGCCTTGCTTGGAGTGAATTAATTAGATAAAAACATGACTGGAAGGCAGCGGTTAATCCTACACTTGAACAGTTTAAAATTATAATGGTTAGGAAAGCATCAGTGGTAAATTTTCATTTTAACACCCAAGCGCTAATATCCCTTCAAATTTTTCCAAAATAATCTAATTTCCATGCAAATGTATATGCTGAACTTAAATCAACAATTAGATATTGAAGAAAAAAACCTTTTTTTAATACTAACGACTTTTTTTCCTGGTTTTTTGGTTTATACCATTACCGGCTTAGTGATAAGTAATTCAAATGAATTTTGTTGGTGGAATATACAATTTGGGCCTATTTAAAATCCTTCACAGTAATTCCTTGTAGTTAACTTTCAAATTAGGGTTAGGTTTTTTTTTTTTTTTTTATGCTTTTTTTTCTTTTCTTTTTTTTTTTTTTTATGAAAGTTAACTTTCAAATTAAGGTTAGGTGTTTTTTTTGGTTATTCTTTTGTTTTGTCAATTTTACATATATTTGAAAATTAACTTTCTTAAATTAAGTACAAAAAAAAAAAAAAATTTTTTAAAAAAAAGCATTTAATTTCTGAAAGAAAATAGTCCAGCAGTGAATGACGTTCATAAAATTAAAATGAAAATTTAAATTTTCAGTTCCATTTGTTTTTGCTCGAGGGAACTTTTTTTCACTAATGATATATGAAAGGAATGAGACAGGTTCACCTCAGTGCATGCAGTGTGGTATGTCTTAACTGGGAGAGTCGGAGTTGTTGGTAAGGAATATTGCTTGTCTGAAGGTTTTCCATGGAACTAGCAATTGAATAGTAAGATGCTTGCAATGTATTGTCTGTAGCAGAGGTTTATCAACCAGTGGTGAATTCCCCTAGGGGAAAAAGGTAAAGCCTCAGCGGGGGAATTTTGTTTTGGTAAACTCAAAATGTTAATTTTTAAATCCCCAAGGTATATATATATAATCATCAATGCGCATTAGTCCATGCAACTAAGAAGTCACACTAAGGTTTCTTTCCGCTGGATCTTGTGCTTTTTGCCACGACATAAATAATCCATGTAAATGTACACATCCTCATAGGGAAAAAGAATGAAGGTTTTCAATAATATATGCATATTATTTAGAACGCACCTTTAGTTTAGTTTCAGACAATCTTGGAAAAATTTCACGGGGGGGAATAATGATGTCCTGACTTTTTTGTCTATTGACTTATAATATTCATTGCAACAGGATTCAAATAAAGTGTCTAGCAACTAATCATCTAAAATGAATGATTAAACATTAAATGTGTTCTCCAACAGAAATAACCATTAACTGATCATAGCTTGACAAATACTTGACAAAGTTAGACCTGTTCTAAAATCCCAAGACTGTCTAATTTCAGACTAGATACAAGATGTATTATTTGGGAAAATGTTCCAAAATTGGCGAATGCTTGCTTGCGAGACTACTGTGACATCACTGCTATAGAATTTTAAAATAAAATAGTCTTTCTTGGTTTCTCTACGAGCTCATAGGAATACATTTGCTACATGAACTAAGTAATAATCAATCCAAAAACTGTAAACTCTGCCTGGAGAAAAAATAGCTATAATTACCTTCCCAGACCAAAATAAATGATCAGATCTCAAATCAAAATGCAGACAGGAAAACAAATTTTTTATTATGTTACTTATTAATCAAAAATGGTAAATGAACAAGAATAAACAAAAATAAATGAATAAAATAAAAAAAACAAAGAAAAAAAACAAAAAAAAAAACAAAAAAAAATAAAAAAAATAAAAAAAAAAATTTAGAATATAAATTATTCATAAATATACTAAATAAATATTTATTTCAGATTTTTAACAAACTGTGTATTTATAGATGAACACAAGAAAATGTAGCAATAACAAGAAAATAATCAATAATAAATAAAAAAAGTTAACTAACATTATAAATCACCAAAAATTCACAATTATTCCTACTCAACAGCTTCTAGAATAATTCAAAACAACTGTTACTGTCCACCAAAAAAAACATTAGAATAATACAATGCATCACTGACCTGTATATATAAAGAGTCAAAAAACACAACACACATGGTCTGACAATAACGTTTAGCATGAAACAGACTGTTGCCTCTAGGTTTTGACTTTGTCTACTTTTATATTTATATATGCTCTATCCCTGATATTTAGTGCTTTAACCAATTATATATATGTGTGTGTGTGTGTGTGTGTGTGTGTGTGTGTAAATAATTAATACAGAGAAACCCGGATATAAGAGAGATTTTCTCTGGTCCCAAATTAGAGCCTGTGTTAATATATATATAAAAAGATTACTTTTAAATATTTCTGTTTTTTGTTTTCTCCAACTTTGAATTTTCTTGGTATATGTCCGTTTTTCAGGGGGTTCTCGTTTTACCAAGAGATTTTGAAGTCAGGGAAAACAATAACAAAAAAACAAAAAACAAAACTGATATTTAAAAGTTAAGTAATGATTTCATATAATATTATCAATGCTCTATTTTTAATATTATTTTAATATTGAGCACTATCTATCTATATATATATATGTGAAAATATATAGAAAATAGGAAGGAACTGATTAGGTAAATAATCCAAAGTCCCTTAGTATTTTAGTTATTATTTTTAAAAAAATAGTGCTCGCTCCAAAAGTAGAGCATAAATATAATTATTTATTTAAAAATATGATTCCAACTCGTGACATAAGAGGTCTCACGTTTCAAAACAAGAGCCGAAAACTTCAATATAATTATTTGAATTAAATTGAGTTAAAGTAAGCTCTGTTCCATCTTCAAGCGAAATTTTTTTGGAATAACATATATCTGAAATTTACGCGTTTTAATAATTGAAATCAAAATTTCCATGGTAACAGCTAGGGCGAATTGTTTAAATTGGGTAGGCGTGTGTTGGGTGTTAATAATAAGTATCAGTATAGAGTAAGTATCTCCACTATTTCGGCATAAATTTTCTATATTTAAGTTTAAAATGAATTTTTTACAAAGAAAAAACATTCTTGAAGATTTTATTTTAGCTTTAAAAAAAGTTTAATCATTAAATTTATGATTTCCATTAATTAAAAAATTCTGGTGTATTTCAGATAGAAACTATATACATTTGATAGTCAAATTTAAATTCAAACTTTTTAATTCTTAAAATCGGCCATTTTCTTAATTTTAAGAAATTTGTAAACAAACACAAATTTATCGATTTTGAAAATATTTAAGAAAATTTCTGACATGTTATTTTAGTAAAATTAAAAAATTTAAAGTTAAAGTAATCTGATTTGAAAGAAATCTTTCTTACTTATAGCATAAAAAATAATATACAACCAATTATTAACGAGCGGTCCTGTTCATCTGATCGAACTATTGATGGATTGTTGAATGACGAACCGATGACAGCTACTACGGATGACCATAAATGACATAATTTTTAAGTCTGAGTTTAAAAAATTATTCTATTTGAGTATGACACACACTAATGGAAATACAATGCATAAAATAAAATTTAGTGAAATAGTAAATGAAAAAAAGAAAATATAATTTAAAATTTAAAGTTTACACTTTTAAAGCTGAACGGAAAATACAACCTGTAAGAAACAAAATGTTTTGAAAAGGCCACGTAAAGGGACAAAACCCTTAGATCACGTGACCTTGTTATAATAATGGCAATTTCTGTATATCATACATGGAAATAAGGAATGTATTAAGTAAAAAAAAATACAACATAAAAAATCATTTTTAAAAAAAGTAGCGCAACTAAATTTATTAAACTTAGCAATTTTGGACTCGTAAATTTTTTTTTTTTTACTTAATTACTACATAATATTGAGGAACCCTCCTAATACAGAGCTTTACACGATTTTAAACTATTATAAATTATTATAATTAAAATTTCTTAAAAAACGAAAAATTCTTGTAAAATTAATTATTCATCAGAAAAAAATTATTTCTTCAGACAATAATGTCCTTAATATTACTTATTTACAAAAGCAATTAAAAGCTTTTCTAATTAAGTTATATCATAGTTTTATTGGATTCATTATTTTTCAATTCAGAGCAGATTTTCAGTTAAATAGCTCAAATTTTCTAAAAAAAAAAAAAAAGTAGGTTATTTACCATCTTCGAAGACTCCTACTTTTAACAAAAAAAAAAAATTCAGGAACCAAAAAGGTTTTGGCCGAAATTTCATTAAATTAAGTAAATGTGGGGTAACATATTTTTAAAAAAAATATTTTTTTTAAAAATTTTCTAAAAAAAAAAAAAAAAAAAAAAAAAAAAAAAAAATTTCATTCATTTGTGAATAAGTCCTGAAAATTTCATTAAAATCGGACAATTACTTGATTTTTACAAGAATTTCCAAATCAATATGTTTTCAACAGAAAAAAAATCGCAAAAAAAAAAAAAAAAAAAAAAAAATGTTATTTTCTGTGACACCGCGATGACGTAAACAAAAGAAGAATTTAACCAAAATTTCGAACGTGTTAGAAAGGATTAAAAAAATTTCAAAAAATAAAAAATACTTTGGTCTTTCATCTTAATAATAACATAAGCATTTTGACGATAAAACTTTATTTTAGTTAAGTTTGTGGCATTTTCATTACGCTATATGCTGTTTTCCTGCGGAAACAGTGAACATGCTTAGTATAGAGTTACTTTCATAGATGTCAAGTCAGGGAAAGGTGGGGGCGTCTAAATTTGAAACGGAAGATGTATTAACCCTAGTCTGGTATGCTTGTCTATGGAGATTTATTTATTTTTTTATTTTATTTTTTTATGAAAGGGATTTGTGCATATAAAAAAACTGCCGTAACATTTGTTTTTTGACGACTTGACGAGGGTTATCTTTTTTGTAGGGTATTTAAACTATTTATTTGGGCTATGGATTATAAAAGTTTTGCTTGAAGATGGAACAGAGCTCACTTTAACTCAATTCAATTCAAATAATTATATTGCAGTTTTCGGCTCTTGTTTTGAAACATGAGACTTCTTATGTCGCGAGTTGGAATCATATTTTTAAATAAATAATTATATATATATAAGTGCGCAAGTATGCAGAAAATAGAAAAGAACACGTTAGGTGTATAATGCGGAGTTCCTTAGTATTTTTGTTTTTATTTTTAAGAAGACAGAGCTCCATACAGAAGTAGAGCTTATATTATAATATTTTTTGTTTAAAAATATGATTCCTTCACTACATAAGAGTTCTCATGTTTCAAAAACGAGAGCTGAACCATCCAAATAATTATTAAAATTAAGTTGAATTGAGGTGTTTAGTTCCGTTTCTTCTTCAAGCGAAATTTTAGGAACTCTAAAATTTCGCTTGAAGATGAAATGGGACTGAACAATGGAAGAATGGTTCTACAGAAGGATGCTAAGGATATCATGCACCAAACATATGAGCAACGATGACGTTTTGTAAAGGAAACAAATAAGGAGGAAACTTATACTTAACATTAGGAAGAGGCAGCTGAAATTTCTGGGACACGTAATGAGAAAGGATGTCTTGGAGAATCTGATACTCACAGGGTGAATAGAGGGAAAGAAAAACAAGTGAAAGCACCTAGTGGGCTTAAGCAAGTGGACGACAGAACAGGGTCTGGGAGAAGTAGCAAAGGGACAAAACTTATTAAGAGCTACAAGGGATAGGGGAAAAATGGAGAGCCATGATCACCTATGTCCTGAAGGAACATGGCACATAAAAGAAGACACACATCTTACTAATTAACCCATAGCTGGAGGGAGAAGAGGTGGATTCATACCTTTCCCAAGAGCATTTGGACGTAAGTGAATATAACAAACTTAACTGGAATTGGAACTTGGCACTCCAATTAACAATTATCCATTAAACAATCCACACATCCAAGCTTACAACACCTAGTATTCTCAAGTGGTCACCCATATGGGTTCTGAGTAGGCTCAACATTGCTTAACTTTGGTGATCATACAGGAACTGGTATTTTAATGTGATGTGGCTGTAAGCAGCTTGGTTGGGGATGTCTAACTACACACACCTTTGACCTTATGCCTTTGGATTACCATTTATTTTGGTCACTACAAAAGTCTCAGTCAGAAGAACATGAATTCACTGGAAGCCTGTAAAACCCACTTAGCCAGGAAGATGTCAATTTCTGGGAAGATTGTATCATGAAACGGGATCAGAGATGGCAAAAGGTAGTGGAACAAAATGGCAGATAACTGGTTGAATAAATTTACATACAAATATCTAAATATTGTCTTTGAAATGGCACACATGTCACTGAATAAATTTGCTCAAAAAATACTAAATTAGCTCCTCGCCAATACAAAGAAGTCGATGTTAACAATAAGAAACATTTAGAAGCACATAAGAAGGCTTCTAGAATTTAACCCTCACCAAACATTAAAAGGCAAGATTAAATGTTTTATTTTTACAGATTATGAAACCTTTGTCAGTTATTTAAAGCAAAACATTTTCTGGATTGTAGGAGATTGCTTACAATACCCACTGATCCCCATCTAAGAAGGTGGAGGAAGGAAGGAGACGAGAGAAAGGCGGAGGGAGGAAGGAGACAAGGGAAAGGCGGAGGGAGGAAGGAAAGACATTTCTGTTGGGGAGAGACCTGTAAATCTCCCCAATAAGACCAAATATAAGTTGCATATAACAATAGCATTATACGATAATATGAAGGACAATCTGAAATGTGTCTTTTGGTCACCCCCACCACACACACTGTTACTTAGGTCTTCTTAAAAATGTTTAGGACTAATGTTTAAGAATTGTTGAAATGATATTTCAACATCTCTTAAATGTTGCCAACTGCTAACGGCATGAAATATTTCTGCGACATGCATATTAACAAAATGAGATTAAACAGAGGAAAAGTAATCAACATTGCTTTTAGCAGCAATGTTTTATTTGTGCAAATAAAAATGAAATAAAATAAATTAAAATAATGTTATATTCCCCCTCCCCCTTTTCTCCATCCAGACGTAGGTACAATAATATATTTTGCTAAAGGTGATCATCTTTGAATTAAAAAATTTAAATTTCCACATATTTTTCGATTAACAAGCCCAAGAGAAAATAGTCTCAAAACGTGTGGAATAATAAATGGAATATTTCAACTGAGAAGATTTAAAATTTTAAATTAAAAAAAAATAAGAGAATGTACTACCTGATCTAATGATTTTTAATGTGTGACTAGATAGACATAAAATTTAAAAACGTTTGTAAAGAAAAAAAAAGGTAAAAAAAGAAAAAAAAGGTAAAAAAAGAAAAAAAAAAGGTAAAAAAAGAAAAAAAAGGTAAAAAAAGAAAAAAAAGGTAAAAAAAGAAAAAAAAGGTAAAAAAAGAAAAAAAAGGTAAAAAAAAGGTAAAAAAAGAAAAAAAGAAGAAAAAGAAAAAAGTAGAAAAAAAAAGAAAAAGAAAAAAGAAAAAGGAATGTTAAGGAATTTGGTCAGGTAAATGGTGCATAAGGAAAGAAGGCTTGGGAAATTTGATACTCACAGAACAGACTGAAGGCAAGAGGGACAGTGGAAACACATTGCATAACATACCTAGCAAGCTTGAATAAATGGGCCGCAGAATAGGGTTTAGGAGAGATAACAAAAAGACAAAATTTATTAAGAGCTACAAAGGAGAGGAAATTGTGGAGAGCCATGATCACCAATGTCTTGGAGGGACACAGTACAGAGAAAAAGAAGAATGTTTACGAGAATAGCATAAATTACCGATACTTATTAGTGATTTGAAAACTCAGTGAGTAGAAAATAAGGTTAATAATAATATTAAGAACTAAAACTTTCAAAAGAAGCAAGAAGACTTCTGGAATACTAGAGAGACTTGTTGTCACTTGATCTCACAGCAAAAGTTACCAGTTGCTGCTGGTTTTGAAAACTCAAAACCGAGTACAAAATAAAGGAATAAGAAGAATTGAAACTGTCCCCACAACAGCGAGAATACTAAGTGCTGGAGTATTGAGGAGACTTGTTGTCACTTCATCTCCAGCGCGAGCCACAAGCTATAACAGTCATGAAAAACATACTACATGCAAACATAAATAGAAGTTTTTTTTTTTTTGCTGAAGCAGGATGAGGATTAATCTTGCACAAAACGAGGCAGGTCCTGCCTGACAAAGGAATTGTCATAAGGCCAGATACTCTCCCTGAGGCTCATCTCAGTCCCTCATAATAGTTCAAACATGCTGAGGGTTTTTAGCAAGATACCATCTCTATGAAGGTTGCCATTCAAGGCTTGAAATCTCAGCCTAGCTTATATATATATATATATATATATATATATATATATTATGCAGTGTTACATTAGAACATGCACATACCCACTACAAAAAACTGTACATCTTGCTACGTTAAAAAAGTTTTCAATGTTTTTGTGGTATGTGTGTGTTCTAATGTAACACTACATAATAAATAAATATTTACGGGTCTACTTTTGTATTGAGCCCTGTTTCAAATTAATGTTTTGAATGCTGAAATCTTAATCTTCATTCTTTTTTATCATATATATATATATATATATATATATATATATATATATATATATATACTAGCAGTAGAGCCCGGCGTTGCTCGGGGATGTAACAGTAAGAGATTGATCAAGTATCGACCATCATAAAGACTGAAAAATAAAATTGACAAAGATTATTGTTTAAGGTTGACGGACACACATGTCTTAATTAGTTTTATTTTTTTGTTTTTTTTTTTTTTTTTTTTTTTTACAAATTGGTCAAACCCAAACTCAAACAAAAACATTGTTTTCAATCATTAATGAGTCAACCGATTGAATAGAATTTTATTATAAACAATTGTCTTGTAAATGGAATTTTTAAAGCATTCTGAAGGTAAAAATAAAGAATAAAGTGTGCAAGAAAAAATGAAACACTACCTGCCAAAAAAAAGTGAAGTTTTGTTGAAATCGGTTGAAAAATGTAGGAAATCTGATCCTATATATAAACGAACAGACACACACAAAACTAACCTGGGTTTTATAATAAGTATAACTCGATAACTCAATATTAATAAGTATAACTCGATATGAGTTGTCCCCCTTTCATTCTCGCGATGCCTCTTAATTGTGTTTTCAAATTGATTTCATG
This sequence comes from Acanthosepion pharaonis, assembly GCA_903632075.3. Classification (NCBI taxonomy): domain Eukaryota; kingdom Metazoa; phylum Mollusca; class Cephalopoda; order Sepiida; family Sepiidae; genus Acanthosepion; species Acanthosepion pharaonis. The sequence continues at coordinate 38,494 of CAHIKZ030001923.1, read as the reverse complement.
CAAAAACAATTGTGTTTTTCCAATTTTTGGTGCTGTCAGAACCACCGCAAGGTAATTTTACGTAGTCCTTCGAAGTTTTGTTGAAATCAGTTGAAAAATGTTGGAAATACGATCCAATATATAAACGTACAGACACACACACAACCTGGGTTTTATAATAAGTATGATATATATATATATATATATATATATATATATATATATATATATATATATATATATATCATATATATATATATATATATATAAAATGCAGTGTTACATTATAGCAAGAACATGCAAGTGGCTATGTGCATGTTCTAATGTAACACTGCGTAATAAATAAATATTTATGTCTCTAATTTTGTATTGAGCCCTGTTTCAAATTAATGTTTTGAATGCTGAAATCTTACTCTTCGTTCATTAACATTTGGATATATATGTGTTTGTGTATATTGATTTTCCAAGTGTAGCTTAGATGTAACACAAGGCAGAAAGTAGGGGGCACCCAGTAAGGATCGAACTCACTATTCAATCATAAATGTTCTAGTGAGACAAGCTTGCTAACCATTACACTGCCTCGAGCTGTGTGTGTGTGTGTAAGAATTTCAGAGAGTATAAGAGGACAATATAACAAATGGAAAACTTATCTTAGCCAATGCGTTTCATCCTCCGAGGAATATGCTGGTAGTGTAACAAATACCATTGCTCCAAAATGGTTACAAAGATAGGAATGATCAGTTCCATGTAAGGCAGATTACAATAATATTTGGGGAATAATATAAAACTCACATGTGAAAACTTAATAACAGTAAGGACTTCATTTTTGACATCATGGACAAAGAAGTCTACTCTCACGCACACATACACACATATAAATATATATATATATGTGTGTGTGTAAAAGTTTCAGATAGACTATGTTTGTAAAAGGACAATATGACGAAAGGAAAACTTATCTAAGCCAATGCGTTTCAACTTCCGAGGAACTTTATCAAGGCAAATGAAAGAACTTTATTTTGTGACAAGTATTTATATACAAGAGCAAAAATGTTATTGGTTTTGTAAAATTTTTGTTATAGGGGTGCTTGTGAATATTCATCTGTTAGCGGAGAAGTCAAGCAAGTTCATGGACATAAAGTGATACAGTTCAATGACAAATAAACAAAAGTGAGCCAGTGGTATTTTTTTTATATATAAATACTTGTCACAAAATAAAATCTTTACATTTGCCCTGATAAAGTCCCTTAACGGACGAAACATATTGGCTAAGTGAAGTCTTCTTTTTCATATATATATATATATATATATATATATATATATATATCTTATTATAAAAACGCAGATCGTGTGTGTGTGTCTGTATGTTTATATATTGGATCGGATTTCCTACATTTTCAACTGATTTCAACAAAACTTCACAGGACTGTGTAAAATTACCTTTATATGGTTCTGACAGTGCTAAAAATTGAAAAACATTTGTTTTTTACAAATCAATTTGAAAAAACACGATTAAGAGGCATCATAGCGAGAATGAAAAAGGGGACAACTCATATCGAGTTATACTTATTATAAAACTCAGGTTGGTTGTGTGTGTGTGTGTTGTGTTCGTTTATATATGGAATCGGGATTTCTACATTTTCAACCGATTTCAAGAAAACTTTTCCTTTTTTTTTGGCAGGTAGTGTTTCTTATTGTCTTGCACACTTTTTTTTTTTTTTTTACATTCAGAATGCTTTAAAAATTCCATTTATAAGACAATTTTATTTTTCAGTCTTTATGATGGTCGATACTTGATCTATCTATTACTGTTATATCCCCGGGCAATGCCGGGCTCTACTGCTAGTATATATATATATATATATATATATATATATATATGTGTGTGTGTTTATGCTTGTTTTATATGTGTATATTGTGCACTAGAATGCTTCTTCTGTGGCGTCTATTCTGAGGTCATAGAAAGTTTTGGGCCTCTCTGATCTCAAACTTTTGCTCCCATGAGACCAGCTGGGTGCAATCATTTTTCAAAAATTTTAAAAATATTCTGGCATAGCTTCCGCATGATTGCAAGAATTTTAACAATATTTGTGCTTATTCAAATGCAATACTTTTATTCAATCCTATGTAAAAATTCTGCTCACTTAGGATATATTTTACTCCTGTAAGAAGCTAATCTACCCTTAACAGGTCTTGTTTTTCGTCCTGTGAGGTGACATGCCACTCTCCTCACCAGTAGAAAAGCTAATGGGGGAGCTTGTTTAGATGCCAACCACCCATCCATATGGCCGGCTGTACTGGCTTACATGTTACCAGTAGCAGGCCTCAGCCTCATCTGACCTGAGTAAACAATATTGAGAGAGGGAAACAAAAAAATGGAAACTACTTGGATGACATCATTGCTGAAAGCAGCTCCAAAAATGTAGGAGACTATTGAGACTTGCTGCCACTTGACCTTCAGTATAACCAAAAAATTGCCATATACAAAACTAATCAAAAAAGTAAATAATAATAATAATAAGATTCCAAAATAATTGAGAGAAACACACTTTTGCCTCGGAATTGCAAAAAAACATAAAAACTGTTGAATTGAAAAAAAAAAAAAAAAAAAAAATAATTTTTTAAGTGGTTATAAATACTCTGTTAATAAAAATGAATGACTTGACAGAGTTGCTTAAAATTATTATCCAGTTTTTGAAACCACCATTGTGAAAATCTCAATAACAGATAAATAAATGAGTAAAAAGGAGTAATTGAAACCATTTAGATGAGAATGCTTTACTAAATTGACAAGGATATTGAAGAATGTGACTGGGAAGATTTGTTGTCACTTGTTCTCTTTCGATGCCTGTGAAGCCATCTAAACAACAGCATTAATTCTGAGAAATGCATTTGTCGTGCAAAAAATATTAAATGTGAGACTGGTTTGTATTTTTGCTTTTTTTTTTTTATTACGGCTTATTAACTATTTTAAGGTTATTTAAAGAAAAAAAATATATTTTGGGATTGTAAGAATTTTTTTTTTTTTTTAGAGATAATATTAATGATACAGGTGTTACTATTTAACCCTTAGATGGGAGTAGAGAAAAGGTGAATTCAATGGTTTTTGACAGATTCATTTTCTATGGCTTTGCAGGTTATTTAAAGTCAGAAAATATTTTTAGATTTGTAAGAATTTTTTTTTGATTTAGTGACACAAATCTTCCTAATTAACCCATAGCTGGGGGTAGAGAGGAGGGGGTATTTGCATGTAAGTGAATATAACAAATCCAACTAGAATTGAAACTGCTCTCCAATCTCCTATTCCAAACCGTTATCCAATAACACCACTCACATATCCAAGCTGACAGCAACTAGTATTTCTATGTGGTCACCCAGCAAGGTAATGACTAGGCTTGATGTTGCTTAACTTTGGTGATATGATGAGAACTAATGTTTCTATGAGATATGGCCATTGATTACCAATATAAGTAACTCATACCTACCAATGAGTGAAATAATAGTAATAATTATTATGATGAAATAAGAAAATGTATCTTTAGTGATGTTGCTGTTCCTGGTGACCATAATATTATCGTCAAAGAAACTGCCAAGCTCAAGAAATATGCACTGAAGTTGCCAGAATGTTGAATGTTCAAGCCACTATTGTACCAGTTATCATCGCGTCTTGGGTATGATAATAAACTACATCTACGATATCCAGACAAACTAAATCTGACTGCAAGGCCTCTGATCAAGAGGTTTTGAGGAGTGTAGAACCACCTCTTAATTGCTGGTGTTCCCAGGTCCCGGCTATGCACAGATAGTTAACACCTAAAATGGGGTCAAAACCTGTAAACATAGTTTTTAATACCAGCAATACAAAAAAAAAAAAAAAAAAAAAAAAAAAAAAAAAAAAAAAAATTATTACCAGTAATAAATTTTTGAAGAAAAAATTAGTTACCAGCAATAAATTTTTGAAGAAAAAATTAGTTACCAGCAATAAATTTTTGAAGAAAAAATTAGTTACCAGAAATTCATTTTTGAAGAAAAAATTAATTACCAGAAATCCATTTTTGAAGAAAAAATTAGTTACCAGAAATCCATTTTTGGAAAAAAAATTAATTGCCAGAAATCCATTTTTGGGAAAAATATTGCCAGCAATGAAAATTTTGTCGGCATTGAGGTTGATATATCGTAAAACAAACCAAACCAATTAACATCAGGACATTTAATGTTAGAGGACTTCTGAAAAAGAAAAACAGAAATTATTGGTTCGGGATATTGATAATTATAACCATTGATGTATGTTGTCCCCAAGAAATCAGAACCAAAGGATTTGATATTAATATTAGAATTAGATAGCACAAGTTAACATTTATCACTCTGCATCATTTATAAGTATGACTTCCTCTTTTACTGTATATGGAATCCCCACAAAATATAGGGTTTTATATATCAATTTTATTTTAATATACTTATTGTTTATATGTATTTTTATTGATACAAATATTTAAATAAATGCTCTGTTTATAATAAACAGTATTAACATTTACCGGCCTGAATGTCTGAGAAATTTCACAGAAAACATGTGTCATATAGCCCGACGTGCTATACCATTTAGCTACAGAGGAAGTGTCTGGTTAGCAAGGTATGATACAGGTTTGAGTCGGAGGGCACATGTCTTCCATGAAATTTCTTGGACATTCAGGCTGGTAAATGATGTTAATACTGTTTATTATAAACAGAGAATTTACTTAAATATTTGTATCTATAAAAATAATGTATAAACAATAAATATATTAAAATAATTGTCGGACTTAGTCCATTTCAGAATATCTTAATTCTATATACAGACAAAATTCTCACCAATGGACTAATAGGGTAGCGGGGTGGAGGTCCGTTAAAGCCGATTGTCTGTAGATGGGAAGGGATAATTTTTGAGTTTTAAAATCACTATAGTAACTACCAGTAGTTATGATCATAATGTAAATACTGGAAACATGTGTGTATATATATATATATATATATATATATATATATATATGATCATAATGTAAATACTGGAAATATGTATATACAGCTTGTTCTGCTATGCCCGCAAATTTTGAAATGCATCGCTGACGTTTTGGAACTTTTTTTTCCTGCAGATTTTGTCCATAGCAACGAAGAGGGGGGGCATAGATGAGAGGTTTGTCTGTATTTGAATTTGCAGTAGCCTGGTTCTCAATTTCAGTTAATATTGTTTTAGGTGTTGCCCTAGAAGGATATGACTACACAACCAAGAAATTCAACAACTTGATTTGACAGGATTAACATTTTGCTTGGCGAAAATAGTCACCTACAGAGTGCTAAAGGTTACAGTAAATTTAACATCAGGAAGAGGCAGTTGAAATTTCTGGGGTGCGTAATGAGGAAAGAGAGCTCGGAAAATCTGATATTCACAGGACAGATTGAGGGAAGAGGGACTAAGGAAAACAGAGTTTAACAGACTTGATGGGATGGATGGATGGTAGGACAGGGTTTGGGAGAAATAGCAAAAAGACAAAACTTAAGAGCTACAAGGGACAGGAAGATGTGGAGGGCTATGATCGCCTATGTCCTGACATACTCATTTATTTAGAATAGTGGATTAACAGAAATACCCCCCCACATTGGCCATATATTAATTTTAGGCTCAATCTGACAACTGGTAATACAAATATCACCTCACCCACACAGATTGACCTTTGACTTGTATTGACTGATGAGACACCACCCCCTTAGGTGCCATACTTGATGCTCGCTTGGCTCATCATGTTTCTTTTAGATTCATGACAGATTTGGCAGAAGAATTCCCACAGTAAGATGTTGTTACTTTCCGTGATAGACTGGTTGCCAACCAAGGCTTTAGGACTCAGTCTGCCTGACTATAGCAGTGTGGAGAAGAGACAGATTCATCCCTCGATCCTAAAGAGAATTTGTGTGTAAAAGTGAAAGTAGTAAACTCAAATGGAATAAATATACATTTTCTAAAAAAATGTTCTGAAAATTAGATTTGGCATTTTTTTTTTTTTTTTGACAGTTAAATCGGATAAAGATTAAAGTAACTAATTTCTATAAATCTGTCTTGATACGATTTTTTTTGACAGATTTTTTTTTTTATTTGTTTCCAATATCGGGTTTTCTGTCAATCAGACAATGGCCATTGTTGATTTATTACCAGTTACTGAAAAACTGACATTGCAAATGTTTAATTCAACTTTGATTAACTTTTTTTTTTTTCTTATCAGTCTATATTTCTGAGATGTGATATTGTAACTATTTACATTGTTTGAACTGTTGTCCTCACCTTTATTGCCACATTCCCATCCTGGGAACGACGATAAACTACATCTGCATCCTGGGGAAGACAATAAACTACGTCCAACAGCAAGGCCTCTGATCCAGGAGGTTTTGAAGAGCGTAGAACCACCTCTTAATTGCTGATGTTCCCAGGTCCACCCTGATCCCCTTACAGATATAAAAATAGAAGCATACTACTTCTTGAGGCTCACAACAATATTGGAGGCCATGCATACACACACAAACAATGGAAGGTACAGCAGCCACTGACTAAGGTCTTGTCCATGTAATGGAAGGGATTAACCAGCTGTTAGGGTTCCAACTATAGGCAAAAAGTTGGCCCCCTAACTGGGGTGAAAAACACTAAAAATGAAAAATTGGTTTTAATACCAGAAATATTTTGCAAAAAAAAAAAAAAAAAAAAAACAGAAATTCATTTAAAAAAAAATATTATCAGCAATAAAAATTGTCAGCATTGAATAACCCATTGAGGTTGATATGCTGTAAAACAAACAAAACCAAACCAATTATTGCCACATTCATGAGGTTTCGGCCATTGTATGTTCTGGTATTCATCAGGATTTGTTTGTATTTCCGAGATTAGCTATTGTAAGTATTTACACTATTTACACCATTCGAATTGTTCTCATCTTTATTGCCATACTCACGACGTTTCAGCCATTGTACACTGACCTTCTTCAAGTGATACACATTGGAATTTCAAACCAAACCCTTTATTTCATCCACTGGGGTAGATTGTTCTAGTTCCACATGCCATGCCTTTTCTGGATATCTCAGTTTCAGTTAATTTCCTTTAATAACTCAACTCTACAAGATTTTGTTCACCTCTGCTGTGGCCAGGTATTGAACTCAAAACTATTTGGATCAAGTCACTTATTGGATGATTCATTAAAATACATTTATCCATTGGGCTATGTGTCTCCCTTTTGTTTTTGTTTTTTGTTTTTTTTTTGTTTTTTTTAAAAAGCCACAAATTTGTGCTTTTATGTTTGTCATGAAAGTAAGAAAAATCCCAAGAATTCATTTTTAAAATTAATATTTTTCGACAACGAATTAAGATTTTTGCTGCTGACATAAAATCATCACAACACTTCTAATGCATCTTTGCCTGATGATATTAGAAGTTTTCCAAATCGTCTTAATTATCTGGCTATTAAATATAGAAAAAAAAAAGGACATTGAATACTTGTTGGGGTCTCTCTACCCAGGTTTTAGTTACTATCTGAGCATTAGGATTCCAAACATTTAACAACAACACATCTTTTAAATGAAACATAAAAAGTTATTTTCTTGAGGAAAAGTAAAAGCAGAACATCAGTTAAAATAACATTTAGATATTCTTTTCAGAAATATGCAATAACAATAAAATGTTCAATTTACCTTGCAGTGAAATTGGTTTTATAAAGTAATTGTTCTTAGTACAATGTGAAATGTATGGTCAAACTTACTTTATGACCATCAGCCTAATGTGTTTGTGAATTTGTGGACAAAGGCTAAGTAGACAGCTGGTTAATCCCTTCCATTGTGTACATGGACAAGATCTCAGTCAGTGGCTGCTGTACCTTCCATTGTGTGTGTGTGTGTGTGTGTGTGTGTGTGTGTGTGTGAGTGAGTGTGTGTATGCATGGCCTCCAATATTGTTGTGAGCCTCAAGAAGTAGTATGCTTCTATCTTTATATCTGTAAGGGGATTCAAAATCTATTTTCACTTAGAGGTGTGAACTTTTTGAATGCAAGATTTTCATTGGTTAGAAAATAATTTCACAGTGGCTCTCAAAAACCTTTTTCGCAAATTTACAGTAGTGGGTAAAGGAGTTATTTTCTAAATGGTCCAAAAATAACACATGGTAGGTCTACAATGTCTGCAATTCCAATTCAGAGCCATTATCCATTACATTACCCACGCATTCAAGCTTATAGCACCTGACATTCCCAAACGGTTACCCATTTAGGTACTGATCAGGTTCAATGTTGCTTAACCTCGGTGATCATACATGAACTGATGTTTTCAGTGTGATATGGCCATAAGCCGACTCCAACATGTCATTTACCCACCATAGAGAAACATTCCTTCCCCTTAACAGCATGGTTGATGCTCAATTCCGCAAGAGCACCTCACTGTGCCTTCTTGGTTTCACATACCACTGACCTGAGGTGTAAAGAATATATTGAATCAATTGTTGCATCTACTGCAAGGAAAGTTGGTTCTCTGTGTTGCACCAGAAGGTTTTTCTTGTCCGAGTCTATCCTTTACATCTACATCAAATCGACCATTTGTCCATGCATTATTAACATATATGGTCTCGTTCCCCAGCAGTTCGTCTTGAGGTTCTTGATAAAATCCAAAGACAGATATGCAATGTGATCGGTCCTGACTTGCAATCTGGATTCCAGTCACTTTCTTACCGATGTAATGTGGCTTCCCTCTGTCTTTTCTATAAATTTTTTCATGGCATCTGCTCTGAGGAGCTATTTTCACTGGTGTCCCGACTGCATGAATTTAAGCATACTACTAGGTTGACCTCTCAGTCCCACCCTTTTACTGACAAAACAGTTAAATGTGACCGCCTCTTCTACACCAACAGCTTCTTCTCTCGCACTTCCCCACAGTGGAAGTCCATTCCGCTTACTTGCTTCCCTGTTAACTATAATTTTCAAAAATTTAAATGTAATGCCAATCAACATCTTCTGTTGACTTGATCAACGTTCTTCTTTTTATCCTCCTCCGTTCTTCTTTATATCCCTTCCTCATCTTACCTATACCCAGACTTTTCCCTTATGCTATCTGAAGCCTCTTGCCTACCAGTGGCATTCCTGCCTTACTTGGGGTGAATTGCTTAAAAAAAAAAAAAAAAAAAAAAAAAAAAAAGATATATATATAAAAAATAAAAAAATAAATACAGAATAGAATACAAATGCAAAAATAAACTAAAGGACCACTTAAAAATAACCAAAGAAATAACCAAAAATGTTACCGACAATAACCGATACAGACAGTTTCTCCATGCTCTTCATTCTTAAAAAGAAAAGCTAAAAAGACAATAGACTGACTGAATAAGAAATGTTTTAAGCATTCCATGCTCGTCATATTCATCAATGAAACATGGATAAAAGAACAGCTGCCCAATATATAATTTGTTGGTTTGGTTGAGAAGTTTTCTACAGCTTCTCAACCTCTTGCAGGTTATTTAAAGTCAGAAAATATTTTTATATTGTAAGAATTGTTTTTTACCTTATGTGATCATAATGCTTTAAAGAAACCCAATGAGAATTGGAAATTGGCTCTCTGATTAACACAACTTTGAGCACAATACTTAACAACTTATCCAAAAATTGGTAAAATACAATAAAAAAAAAAAAATGAAACAAGCAGACACTGTCGGTTCTTTTTAATCAAACTGGTCTTGATGTGTGTGTATATATATATATATATATATATATATATATATATATATATATATATATATATATATATATATATAACCATGTGTGTGTGTGTGTGTGTATATATATATATATATGTGTGTGTGTGTGTGTGTGTGTGTATATATATATATATATATATATGTGTGTGTGTGTGTATATAAAGAGAGAGAGAGAGAGAGAAAGAGAGAAGAGAAGGAAGGAGAGAAATTAGGTAAATTAATGACAAAGTAGCAATATGTGTGTGTGTGCGTGTGTAATGCATTTAATTGGACAAAAGTGACATTTCCTTTGATGTAACTACATATGCACACACACACAAAAAAAAAAAAAAAAAAAAAAAAAAAAAAAAAAAAAAAAAAAATTTAAATTTTAAACTTTTTAGATTTCAGCATTCCTTCCCCCTTCATGCAAATGTATATTTACATCAATGGAAACATTATGTTAAATCCAGCACACACACATGCACAAATTTTCATTTTGTAATTAATTTTCCTGACATTATTCTGGTATAAAAAAAATTACATATACACATACATACATGTGTGTGTGTGTGTGTGTGTGTATGTATATATATATATATATATATATATATATTAGAGAGAGAGAGAGAGAGAGAGAGAGGAAATAGAAAATAGATAGACAGAAAGAGATTATATATATATATATATATATATATATATATATATGAGAGAGAGATTGCAATGACATTTTGAGAAGAACTATCAGTATTTAAAGAATTGTTTCGAACATTAATATACTTGCTTTGAATGACAGCGCTTGGAGAGAAAAATTCTTCAATGTGAATTCTTCATGTATGAAAAGTTGAGTGGATGAAATATTCTGCTGACAACAAAATGAAAGCAAAATCTCGTGCTGAAATCATAGAACATTCACTTTGCAAAGTCTCTAGAACATAAGCATCAGAATATTTTTTTGATGGAGGGGGAGGAATTTGTCTGGAACACTCTTGCTATGTAGTGCAACAATTTAGATCTTTTTTTATTGTAGAGATTATATACATACTATTAATATTGGGCTTAATTGTAACAATTGTGTTAATTGATGATGTCTTATGACGCACAATTGTTTTCACTCGCCTTATTACTGTGAATAAGTGCAGGTGGCCTAATGGTTAATTGCATGGAAAATGGAATTGGCAAGCTACATTCCTCTGCCTCTACCAATTATGGGTGAAATACCATGGCAGACTGGGATCTTTGGCCATAGTAAGACAAACCGGTTGAAGAAATTTAAATCTAGTTGTGTTTGCAGCAGTCAACTATATTCTCTAAAAAGAAAAAAAAGGTAAATGTTTTCAGCTGAAATGATTGCAGCCTAAGATTTTGTAAGGCGCCTTCCAGAAGATTTAAATAAAATAAAAATACTACTTCTGTTACTTATAAGTCGGTAAATCTCCACAGATTCGCTAAAAATGAGCATACCAAGAAGAAAGATATGTCTCAGACTTAATAAAAACAAAGTTTTATAATCAAAATGTTATTCTTAAGAGGAAAGACTAAAAGGATCTTTCGCTTATTAAATTATATATTCCCGGGCCCTTTTTAAACTAGTTTTAAATTTTGGTTGAAAAATCTTGTTTTTCTTTGAAAAAAAAAAAAAAATGGAGGAAACCAAACATCAGTGTATGAAATTTTAGTAGTTTTTTTTTTTTGTGGTGAAAATACATTGGATTTGGAAATTCTTGCAAGAAATCAAAAAAAATTGTTCAATTTTGATGAAACTTTCAGGACTTAATCACAAATGGAATTATTTTAGAAATATATATTTTTTCTTGGTAAAAACTTTTTTTTTTTAAACATCCATTACCCGTGACTTATTTGATTTTATGAAAATTAGAAAAATTAATTTTTCTACCGCTTAATGACCATATTAGTTATACACAGAACTCCTTCGAGAGTAAAACCATTTTTTTCCCTAAAATAGGATCTCTGAAAATCTGCCATGAATTGTAAAATAAAAAAAATGTAATAAAAATAAGACATTATTTAATTAGAAAAGGTTTTAATTGCTTTTACGAATAACATATATTATGGAAACCACTGTCTTAAGAAAAAAAAATTGTTTTTCAATGAATAATGAATTTTTACAAGAACCGTTTTCATTTTTTAAAAATTTTAATTAGAATAATTTATTATAAATCATTCTAATTAAAATTTAAAAAAAAAAAAAAAAAAAAAAAATGAAAACAGTTCCTGTAAAAATTCATTATTCATTGAAAATATATTTTTTTTTTTTTTTATGGGTAGCTACCTCCACAATTTTATTATTTAAATCTTAAATTTCTATATTAATTTGTACTGGGTAGGTGATATTGTTATTAACTAGAAACTATATTTACTAATACTAAATGGAAAAGCTTACTATGATTCACTGAGCGCCAATATTTAAGAAAAAATTTTGAATTTCTTTTTGTAAACTTTTGCAAATTTTTGTAAATATGGATGTCCATACACGACATTGTGATTTTCCAAGCGTAGCTCGGATGTGGCACAAGGATCGAACTCACTACTCAGTCGTGATTGTTCTAGCGAGAAAGACTGCGAACCATTACACCACCTAAAGGTGCCCTTTTCCAAGCGTAGCTCGGATGTGGGACAAGGCCGAAAGTATGGGGCACTCAGTGAGGATCAAACTCACTACTCAGTCGTAATTGTTCTATTGAGAAAAGCTTGCTAACCATTACACCACCTCGAGGTGCCCATGTCCATACACGACATTATCAGAAAATACCAGTGATAACTATAGTAAATTTGAATCTAAAGTACCTGAAATTCAATAAAACATTAGATTATACAGAATATTTTCCTAAAAATTTAAGATTACTTGGTAGTTAAAATTTATATAAAAAGGCATATATAAAAGTTATATTCCTCAAATAATCTTTACAGATATGTCAAATGTCAAAAAATATTAGATAAACTGTTTGTCAGTCAAGCTGTCAACACCTTAAATCAACACCTGCTCCCTGTTAAAAATGCATTTCTGTGATATTTCAAACTTAAAGTTACATGTATTTCAAATCAGATTAATAAAACTTTAAATCAGCCGATATTCATAAAATAAAGTTTCAGAAAAATATATTTTATTTTTGAAAGATTTTTTAATAAAGAGAATTATACAGATTGACAGATGGCTAAAAATGGCACTAAAATCAGCGAATTCAAAACAAAAAAACTTCTTTTCCAATCAATTTAAATTAGTTTTGAAAAAGAGCAAAGTGTTTTGCTTATTGGAAATATTAAATTAAATTTAATAACTTGAAATTAAAACTGAAATAAAATCTTCAAGAAAGATTTATTATTTTTAAAAACTCATTTTAAACTTTAGGTATCACGTTTCTCCCATAAGTCTACCATTTGTCTATGCATTGTATATTGTTGTCACATCTGGTTTGATGCTTCTGCTATGGAAGTGGAAAAATTATATTGAATTAAATGAAAGGTCTGCTGCTAAGAAAGTTGGTTCCATGAGTCATGCTAAACAATTTTTCATGCCAGAATTTATCTTACACTAGCAGCATGGCCCGGCGTTGCCCGTGTTTCGATTCAAAAAATCGTATGACTCATACAGCAATCACTATCACTTGACTTAAAATATTTTTTTCCCTTTCCTTGCCTTTAAAAGGAGTGTCCTTTGCTGTGCTGATGTTGCTACATGTCTTACTTCTTGCCTATCTCATACTGCAATTTTTTTCTAAGCTCTATACTAAACATTAAATCTGTTACGAAAAAGAACTAAACAAAATGAACACAAAATGATCAGCTTTAAAAAAAGAACTCGTAACTGGAAAAACCGAATGAAAAAAGAATGTTAACAACAAATACTTTTTCACACCCAACCCAGTTCTGCGGAATCGGAATCAACGTTGAGTTTAAGCAAGCGATTGAGCCAATTGGAGTAAAGTGCCATGCAGATTTAAATTTTTCCCCACTTGTGACGAATGCAGCTATCAATTTTTTTTGCATGCTAGTTAACATTTGTGTCAGTCAGCTGTTGGCTCTTACACTGGCCAATAGAATTTTCCTGCCTATTTGTGGCAGCCAGCTATAGGCTCACACTCTGGCCAGTACAAAATGGCTGCAAACTACATGAAAATTGCCGTAGAAGCATGAAAAAAAATCGATTATTTCCACTATCGATGGGAGTTGGAAAATGCAAAGTCAGTCTTGGCCTTCTTGCTAACTTGGAGCATGTGCATGTAAATTTTGGTGCAAATCCATCAAAAATTTGTTACACATACACACACATCCTGCCTTTTATAGATAGAGATACTGTTATATTTTTTATATTATGGCCTACCATAATTGTTATTACAGATTTTTAGCCATCCATCAGGGTAGAATTTCAATCAAGTCCTTTGACAAAGCATCTCTCGGATGTCTGCAGACCAATTCCAACATTCAAATGAATAAGGCAGGAAAAAGAAACTGCAGGAAATAGAGTATTTTGGTCACAGCAATTGTATTGAGGCTGGCATGGGTGATGGAAAACAAAGTCCCAGACATCCACACCTTCTACCCAGACATCAATTTTTTTTTTTTTTTGCTTCAGAAAAAGAATTTAAATATTTTTTGAGAAACTAACATGCAACTCTCTGATTCCTCAAAGTCAGGCATTTGGGTTTTTTTTTTTTTGCCATCCTCAATGGGCACACTATATATAAAATTCTATGACTTCTGTCTGTCCATCACATCCCCTAAAATAGTCATGCATTAATCGATTGAAACAAAATTTTTTGAAGAAGTGCAAATAGGTGAGTGGGTACAACGGCAATTGGTTTTACTAGGGTACTTAGCTTAGTATAATAAATTATCGTTAATTTTTTTGGAAAAATTAAGTTTTATTATTTAGCATAGAAAAATAATCCCACTATTTCAAAATAATTTAATGATTAAAATACCAAATACTTATCTATCTTCGACAAAAAATGTTAGGAATAACTTCAACAATCCTAAATATACTTTGAGAATTTCAAAACATGTCAGAATGTTGCAAAAATTTCTTATTCAATTAAAATCTTCAAATTGTTTAAATTCTAACATTTTTTTAATAAAAAAAAAACAAAAAAAACAAACATTCTTTTTCAATATTTCTGGTCATACATTACATATCTTTAAGACAATAGGAAATATACACTATTTACATTATTTGGACTATTGTCCTCATCTTTGTTACCATATTTATTACAACATTTCGGCCGTTGTACACTCTGGCCTTCTGGTTGAAATGTCGAACTGAACCCTTTATTTCGCTTGCTGGAGTAGACTGTTCTAGCTCCTCAAGGACACATGACAATGGATAAACACTTTGTTTAGATCCAGTGACAATACCTGGTTAAGGCAGTGGAGAACTTGGAGAGGTGAATTAACAGGAGATAACTGATAACTGACATCCATTAGACATGGCACGTGGAACTGAACAGTCTACCCCAGTGAGTGAAATAAAGGGTTCAGTTCGACATTCCAGCCAATGAATAGGCTTTAAATTAACATTAATAAATATGAACAAAATGAGGAAATTTAAAAATAATGTATTGTACATAATATTTTCTCAGAAATATAGACAGATACTGAAAGGCTAAAAATGTAAAATTTATTTTTCAACAAAGATGAGGACAATAGTCCAAATAATGTAAATAGTTGCAATAATACTCATCTCAGAAATATAGACAGATACTGAAAAGGCCAAAAAAAATAATAAATATGGCAACAAAGATGAGGACAATTATCCAAATAATGTAAATAGTGCACATAATACCTCATCTCAGAAATATAGACAGATACTGAAAATGGTTACGTTTTTGTAATAAATAAGAAGGCAACAAAGATGAGGACAATAGTCCAAATAATGTAAATAGTGCATAATACCTCATCTCAGAAATATAGACAGATACTGAAAGGCGAAACGTTGTAATAAATATGGCAACAAAGATGAGGACAATAGTCCAAATAATGTAAATAGTGCACATAATACCTCATCTCAGAAATATAGACAGATACTGAAAATTAAGAAACGTTGTCAAAATATGGCAACAAAGATGAGGACAATAGTCCAAATAATGTAAATATGCATAAATACCTCATCTCAAGATATAGACAATACTGAAAGGCCAAAGCCAAATAATAAATATGGCAACAAAGATGAAAATAGTCCAAATAATGTAAATAGTTCATAATATATCATCTCAGAAATATAGACAGATACTGAAAGGCGAAACGTTGTAATAAATATGGCAACAAAGATGAGGACAATAGTCCAAATAATGTAAATAGTGCACATAATACCTCATCTCAGAAATATAGACAGATACTGAAAGGCCGAAACGTTGTAATAAATATGGCAACAAAGATGAGGACAATAGTCCAAATAATGTAAATAGTGCACATAATACCTCATCTCAGAAATATAGACAGATACTGAAAGGCCGAAACGTTGTAATAAATATGGCAACAAAGATGAGGACAATAGTCCAAATAATGTAAATAGTGCACATAATACCTCATCTCAGAAATATAGACAGATACTGAAAGGCCGAAACGTTGTAATAAATGAAAAAAAAAATGTAAAAAAAATAAAAAGAAATATAAGATACTGAAAAAAAAAAAAAAAAAAAAAGAAAGAAAAAAAACCCCCAAAAACCCAATAAAAACAATATTGAACTTATAATTCATTCATATTTAAATATAATAAAGAGTCTACATGGGTGATTTAAAAATCATGAAACTTGAGTCAGCCTTCAACACGTACTAAAGTGTATTACTTCTTACTAGGCTAAAAGCTCCCCTATCAATTGACATTTAAGCTGGCTCCTGTGTAGGGCTCTTGATTGTCCCTTCAGTTTGTTCAGGAGTTTGAGAGCCCCTAAGTCTTTGAATATTCTCAGCATTGGAATCTCTCCTGGCTGCCATTTGATCTGGGTTTTCATTTGCACAGGACTTTCTTTCCCTTGCTGCAGCCTGGGCTCTTTTGATTGTAATTTTTTGGATTTTGACGTCATCCTCGGGTCTGTTTCATCTACATTCGTCAATTTGTTTTGCTCATGCTAAGCCTAGAAAATACACTGTATAAAATTAACTATTTTTTTTATCCATAAAATTAAATGTGTTAAAATTATTTGACTTTTTAACAAGAAAAATCTCAAGTTGACGCTAAAAATTGCCACGAAGCATTTAAGATGGAATGATCTATTATGACATGTCACTAATTTTTATTTATATACATTGTAAATTATTTTCAATTTTTCTAGTTCAATCGTTCACCTATATTGCATATGATCCATTATTGTACATAATTAGGTTACAATAAAATTTGTATTTTATATGAATACTACCTTATGAAAATTGAAATATAGTAAAGTGTGTATGTGTGTTGGGGGGCATATCATAGATTTGGGCGGGAAGGAGTTCTGTGAAACCCTTCCACTGGCCATGATTGTATTAATTTTCTTTTGGGGAGATAACACTAATTTTTCCAAAAACACCTATTTAATCCATAGCTGGGGGAGGGTTGAAGAGATGGATTCATACTTTTCACAAGGGTATTTGTGCATAAGTGAATGTAACAAATTTGAGTAGAATTTGAAGTCTACTCTCCGATTTTTCATGACACCACCTGCACATCCTAGTAGTATTAATAGCTAGCATTATAATAATTATAATAATTACACACACACCTCAGTTTTTTAATTTAAGCAGGTTTGGTTGAAATTTAATGAAAATTCTTTGATTAATATTTTTTCTTCTTTAAATGGATCAGACCATTTTTCTGGTTTCCCTGGGACAATCATTCGATGTCACAGTTCAACATATTTGCATACACACACCCAACCTTAGAGATTTAATTAAGTTTTAGGTTTCTATATTAGGCACACATACTGACAAACAAAATGTTTGTTTTATCTATTACTTTAATGTTTTCTGTCATCTGAGATGAACCTTTTCAAAGAGAAAAAAAAAAAAGAAATGACAGAATTCACCTACTGTCTTTTATCCTAATGAATGTATTACTGATACAAAACTAGCACCTAGACACCATTGTATCACCCCAGAATGAGATAGTAAAATATGTATGATTATAAATGTTTAAACTATTAGTACAAATGAAAAATAATGTGTGTATACGTATATATTCAAGTTGGTTGTCATAAAATAATTACACTATTGTGAAAAAATTTAAAAAAAGTAAAGAGTTTGCTGCTTGACAAAGAGAAGAAATATTTAAAAAAATCAGACATAGATAGATGGAAACCGACAGACAGATATCGAGAGAGACGGAAACGGACAGACACAGAGAGACGGAAACCGACAGACAGATATCGAGGGACAGAGACAGATATATAATTTATATCTATAGATAGATACTAGACAGATATGGATAGATTTAAATTTAAAATTTCTGCATTCCCTCTCCTTCATGTGCATGTGCAATCAACAATTTCAAAATCATTTTAACCAGATGAAGTCCTAAAGGATGAAATGTCACATTTCAACTCTTCCATTTTGTGGCATTTCATCACCTTTCTGGATCACAAACAAGACTATCCATACATAGATAATCCTGTTATTTTTTATGGGTAATATGCTAGTTTGATTATAAATTTAATCCAAATATAGATTGTGTTTTATCAAATAAACCACACACCTACCTATTTATTGCTAGGTAAAAAAGAGTGGTTCCATTTCCTCTCTTTTTCACTCACTCACACACACACAAGAGGTGTAAACTACAGATACCAACAGTATTGTGAAAAAAAATCAATTGGTTGCTCTATTTTCCTCAACCAGTTTACAAATTTCCACTTTATAGATTACTAGGTAAAATAAAATAAAACAACCTACTCTTTGTACAATACCTAACTAAAAATATTTTGGTATCTTTGAAATGTACAGCATCGATCAATATCAGTTCGCACAAAATCAAATTTTTTTTCTTCAAAAATTAAAGAATGAAAAAAAAAAAATTCATACTAGTCTGACACAAGGCTAGAAGTATAGTTGGTATTTGCCATTACAATAATTATCAAATATTTATTATAGACATGTTAAAAGTATATATAAATATATGCAAACATATAAAAGCAAAGACAAAGAAGAGCAAGAGTCAGAAAAAAAAAATGTATCATTGTACCCATGTTTTTGTTCTCAATCCCCATTTTTATATATATATATATATATTTTTTTTTTCAACAACAATAATACCATCCCTGTATGACGATATAAACTACATCCTCGTCCTGGGTAAGACGATAAACTACATCCAACAGCAAGGTCTCTGATCAAGAGGTTTAGAGGAGCCTGGAACCACCACTTAATTGCTGGTTTTCCCAGGTTCACCCTGACCTGGGGTGGTAGCACCTGTTAGGGTCCCAATTGTGGGTAAATAGTTAACCCCCTAAACTGGGGTCAAAACACTATGAAAGTGTAAAAGTTGTTTTTAATACCAGAAATACTTTGTAAAAATTATTGCCAGCAATACATTTTCAAAAAAAAAAAAAAAAAAAAAATTAAAAAATAACCAGAAATAGATTTTTGAAGGAAAATATTACCAGCAATAAAAATTGTTAGCGTTAAATAACCCATTGGAGATAATATGCCGTAAAACAAACCAAACCAACAATAATAATGATAATAATACCATCACCACCATATCACGCAGATGGGGTGTATTTCGTTTACCCTAATCAGACTGGATGTCATAACGGGTATTTTGAGCTTCTTCAGATACTTGTGCTCCAGCATCATTTTATTGGTGTGCTGCTCTTTCAATGACAAAGACTTTTTTTTTTCTTTTTAAACCCATGCCCCGCTACCTACATTAAAAAAAAAAAAAACAACAACAAAAACGATTTCTCCACAGACAGGCACCCATGAAAATATTTCTCAGGTGCTAAAAAAATATTTCAGAAAAGTAAATTAAAATAAGACTTTAGAAAGTAAACATTATTTACGGTCTAAAATATAAACAAACAAACCAACAAAAAAGAGATAAGAATGCTTTCATCTACAACACAAAGAAGTTAGAATAAAATAAGTCAGTTTACCTACTTACCCTTTGCTTAAAAAGAACACCCAGTGTGTGTGTGTGTGTGTGTGAAGTGATAATGAAGGAGTCAAAATTTCTGAGTGGCTGATAGTGACTCTTTCTTACTTCTGTGTTCATAAGCAGTGAGAGGAGAAAAAAAGAGAGAGAAAAAGAAAAAGAAGGAAAAAAGAGAGAAAAAAGAGAAAAGAAAAGAAAAAGAGAGAAAAAGAGAAAAGAAAAAAGAAAAAAAGAGAGAAAAAGAAAGAGAGAGAAAAAAAAAAGAAAAGAAAAGAGAGAAAAGAAAAGAAAAAAAAGAGAGAGAAAAGAAAAAGAAAGAAAAAGAGAAAAAAAAAAAAAGAAAAAAGAGAGAAAAAAAAAAAAGAAAAGAGAGAGAAAAGAAAAAAGAAAGAAAAAAGAGAAAAGAAAAAAAAGAAAGAAAAGAGAGAGAAAAGAAAAAAGAAAGAAAAGAGAGAGAAAAGAAAAAAGAAAGAAAAGAGAGAGAAAAGAAAAAAGAAAGAAAAGAGAGAGAAAAGAAAAAAGAAAGAAAAGAGAGAGAAAAGAAAAGAAAAGAAAAGAGAGAAAAAAAAAAAAAAAAAGAGAGAAAAAAGAAAAAGAAAGAAAGAGAGAAAAAGAAAAAAAAAGAAAAGAGAGAGAAAAAAAAGAAGAAAAGAGAGAGAAAAGAAAAAGAAAAGAAAAGAGAGAAAAAGAAAAAAAAGAAAAGAAAGAAAGAGAAAAGAAAGAAAGAAAAAGAGAGAGAGAAAAGAAAAAAAGAAAGAAAAGAAAAAAAAAAAAAAAAAAAAGAGAAAAAGAAAGAAAAGAAAGAAAGAAAAAAAAAAAAAAAAAAGAAAAAAAGAGAAAAAAGGGAAAAAAAAAAAAAAAAAAGCAAAAAAAAAAAAAGAAAAAAGCCTTGTTCAAATTCTAATTTGAAAGAAAACTATTGTAGAAAAGACCAAACATTATAATATATATATATATATATATATATATATATATATATATATATATAAATGAATTAATGTAAAAATTATGTAAATGATCATTTACACCTTGTAAAATTAAATTTACAGGATATTTTATTTCAAAAGCTTATCCATTGACTTTGAAAAATCTTGTAAATTTAATTTTACATGATGAAAAATAATCATTTACATAATAGTATCTTCATTTTGATTTAATGAAACATATTGCTCTGTTTGTTATAAAAACATTGAGCTCTATGTGTGAATCAATTTTATTATTTAATATTTTATATTGTGTTAATAGTATTCACTTGGATTATATACCAACAGATTACTACCCGTAAGCAATTGGATGTCTAGTCACACTGATGAGCTGTGATACAGTGAAACAGTCTGTCTGTGGATGAAGATATAATGTTCCCGAAAATTAATTGGGTTGAGCTCTCTGGGGAGAAATCGAAATTTGTAAACTATGACTATAACTGCTGCTAATGCAAGACTAACAAATTGAGTTCTCTCGGTCACTGGTGTGTTTAAAATCAATACAGTAAAATTCACCTTCCTCTCTAGCATGCGCCAATAGCTTAGGGGTAGATTCTCCGACTGACGCCAAATCAGCCGAGTTTCGATCCCGGCTTGAAGCAATCAGATGTCTAGCCACACTTGATGGGCTGTGATACAGCCAAACAGTCTGTGGATGACATAGATATATATATATATATTAGTTTATGCAAAACTAGGTAATCCGTATGGGTAGACCCAAGGAGGGTGATATCCAGATTTTCGCAATGTAAATTTATATATATATATATATATATATTTATATTCATGAATCATTCATACAAAAAACAAATATAGAACAATGATTTAAATGGCAGAATACAAATTCCAAACAATATAAATAAGATTTTTTAAACCCCGAACCTGTAATAAAATGAACATATGATCCCATTCATAAATTCCAGTTGCATAAAAGTGTATCATTTTATATTTTTTAAAAGATGTATTCTCGCCATTTAAATTTTAACCCTATATTTTTTTTTTTTGTTGAATGATTCATGAATTTGTAAATTATAATTGCACCTTTAATTGAAATATATATATATATATATATATATATATATATATATATATATATATATACACACACACACAAGTTTCGTTAAAAACAACCGACAAGGGATTGCGATTAAGCTTTTTATTTAATTTTTCTTGTTTGTAAGTGTTTTCTTCTCTGGACACAAAGTGTGCAAAAAAAAAAAAAAAAAAAATGACCACCAAATAAAAATGATTATTGATAATGGCTAAAAGAATAGGCGAAAGCGCTTGAATATACAGTACATTTGAACAGAGGGAGCTTATCGTTAAATCCGATACACTAACTGATGAACTACAAAAATCTAATTAGTTAGTCAAGACCAAATTCTTCTTTTCAATGAAAAAAAAATCTTGTCATAGATCTCCTGAAGTAAATATTACTGTTTGATAAATAAATGGAACTTCTATTCACTTACGAGTAGACACTAAAAATAACGTTGAAAGCGATAAAATTATAAAAAGGATCCCATTTGAGAAGGTTGAATTTGAATAGTTAAAATATTTCCGATCCTGCTAGTCGAGGAATGGGAGAGAATGTCTGAGGTCGCGGAGGTCCGAAACATTCTATGACCCCCCAGAATAGACATCACTGAGAAAGCATTCTAGTGAGGATAATATGCGTATAAAGATGCTAATCCTCACTCCCGAACCCTCATCTCTTCATCCGATAACTATTCAGAATTTGGTAGCCAGAGATCCATCCCTGAAAATTCGTCTTTTTATTACTTGGAAAAAAAAAAAAAAGTTTTAGATGGTGTCCGCGTAAATTTAGCACGCAACAATTCTCGATTGCCCTGGTGAATGATTCTCGATTGCCGTCCTTATTGTTAAACATGCGTTATACTTAATACAATTTATTGTATTGATTATATCAATAATAAAAAAATAAAAAAACATCAATTCCTCAAATGTTCAAATTGTTTACCCCCTCCCCGTCATTCACACACCCCTCTTTACCTACAAAATATTTATTATTATTTATTAAATAATAAAAATTATAAAAAATGTATTATAATAGAAAAAGAAAGGACTAAATAAATTATCAGAATAATTTGATCGCATTTGAGAAGATTGAATTTGAATAGTTAAAATATTTGCAATCATGCTAGCTGTGAATGATCACCCTCAGCTGGGCCCATGGGAGAGAATGTCTGAGGTCACGGAGGCCCGAAACTTTCTATGACCCCAGAACAGACATCACTGAGTAAGCATTCTGGTGAGCATACCATAAATGTGTATAAAAACGTTAATTCCTTCTTCTCTCCGGCACCCCGGCCTTACCTCTTCAACTGATAACTTAGTCAGAACTTGGTAGCCAGAGATCCATCCCTGAAAATTCGTCTTTTTATTAGAGAGTGTGTGTGTGTGTGTGTGTGTGTGTGTGAGAGAGACAGAAGGAGAGAGAGAGAGAAAGAGAAAAAACAGAGAGAGAAAAAAAGAGAGAAAGAGAAAGAGACAGAGAGAGAAAGAGAGAGAGATAAAAAGTGTGAGAGAGAGAGAAAGATATATAGAGAGAAAGACAGAGAGAGAGAGAGATCCGGGTAAATTCAACACACAACAATTCTCAATTGCCGTCCTTAGTGTTAAACATGCGTTATACTCAATACAATTTATTGTATTGATTATATCAATAATAAACAAAACATCAATTCCTCAAATATTCAAATTGTTTGCTCACCCAAGCCATTCACACCCCACTCTTCACCTACAAAATATTTATTATTATTGTTATTTATTAAAAAAATACAAATTATAATAAATGTATAAAATGTAAAAATTATGAAAATAAAAATATCAAAAATTATTTTAATGAATTAATAAAATGAATTCTAATATTAAAGGAATCCTAGAATCACTATTATAATATTGGTAATATCAGACGAAGTAATCGAAGAGCCGAGTTCGAATTCCAGTCGAATCCATTCACTTACGTAATACCCTTGGGAAAGGTAGGAATCCTTTTTTTTGTCCCTCCCACTTATGAGTAAATAGCAAGACAGACCTAGTTCTATAGCCTTGGATGGCAACCGGTCTACCGCAGAAAGAAATGGCAACCGACTGCGCGAAAAAAAAAAAAAAAAAAAAAAAAAAAAAATCTGCCTCATCAGTCATGTATCGAAAGATACATGATCGCCTAAGCGTGTATCTCGCATGGCACATAACTGAATATGATAGTATTTTTAGGAGAAAAAAAAAACAAACAAACTGTCAAACGGAGAAAGATGGCGTGGTTTGGACACGTTACAAGGTACAACAGCCAGTGCAAGACCATCATACAAAGGCGCTGTTGAAGATGGACGTAGGAGAGGGCGCCAACGCAAAAACTGGTTGGACAATGTCAAACAATGGACAGGTATGAGATGTAGAATTGGTGATGGCTGCCATTAATCGACCGTTGTGGAAAAGAGTTAGTGTGGCTTCTGCATTCGGATCCCCCCCTACGATTACAAAAGTCAAGGGGATGATGATGACGATGAATATGACAGTGTTGATAGCAGACACGAAAAAGAAAAAAAAATGCGCCTACAGAAGGTAGCGAAAGAAAGCGAGAAGAAAGGACTAAGTATAAATTCCAAGAAGACAGAATGCGTGGTCATCAGCAAAAGCATGAGCCCAAAGTGCAAATTACAAAATTGGGGATACTAAAATCAAACAATATACTAAAATCTGGGAAGGACGAAAAAGTGCGACACAGATCCGAAAACGTATTGGGATGGGCAAAGATTCATGCCAAAAATTAAGCAAAGTATTAAGAGACAGAAAAAAAAAAAAAAATCGTTAGAAGCAAGGAAAAGGGGATTGAAATGATACGTGATATCTGTCCTCCCATATGGCAACGAATGGTGGACAATCTCATCAAAGATGAAGAGGAGAAGTGAAGCAACAGAAATGTGGTTCTTCAGAAAGATGCCGAGGATACCATGGAGCGAACATGTGAGCAATGACGAGGTTTTGGAGAGAATGGAAACGAAAAGGAAATATACTTAACATCAGGAAGAGGCAATTGAAATTTCTAAGACAAGTAATGAGGAAAGAGGACTGGGAAATTTGATACTCACAGGACAGTTTGAAGGCAAGAGATTGTTTTGTTTGATGTTTCGTAATTGACCAGATATGTCTTCTTGAGAAAATCTGAAGGTGTTTTTTCTTCTTTTTTTTTTAAATGCATAGATATAGATAATCTATAGATAGATAGATAGATAGATAATCTATAGATAGATATCTATATATAGATAATATAGATAGACATAGATAATATAGATAGATATGAGTCAAAGAAGAGAACGGTGAATAACCTATCCAATTAGATTTTGTAAAATGGATGACAGATCAGAGAGAGAGAGAGAGAGAGAGAGAGAGAGAGAGAAGAGAGAGAGAGAGAAAATAGTAAAATGACAATCGTTATTAAAAGCTACACAAAATATAAGAAATTGTGGAGAATCGTGATCGCCCACGTCCTTATGTGACATGGCACACGTAAGATTTAATCATCTTCAGTCATAGACAATAAATAGATAGAGCATCTTGTTAAAGCTGTATTCCTCAGATGTTAGATGACACCGATTTACAACGGGCCCGGTTTTTTTTTCTTTTTAACCAGAAACAGAAAACGCTCATCTCCTCTAAAATTGCTTGCCATATGCTTCTCTCGTAAATCATAGATTATAACTTCACGTGGCAAAGAGAGTTAAAGAAAATAAAGAAAGAAAGAAAAAAAAAAAAAAAAAAGAGTGAGAGGAAAAAAAGAAAACAATTTTGAAAAAAGTATTTAACGTCTCTAAAATATGAACATTGCATATGAATTGAATTCTAAAATTATCTCCATTAACTGTAATAAAAGAAATGCTAAAAAGGTGTAATTTAATTCGCTAATATGCGTCCAATGTATCTAAATTTTTTTCTTAATTATTATTTATATACTAGACCGGTACCTGTCGCTTCGCTGACGGCAAGATGATCAAATTTCGGATCTAAATTTTTTGTCCATTTAAAATACTAGATTTGTTAGAAAATTCAGGTAAAATACAGGTACTTCTACTAATTCGCTGAAAAAAAAAAAAAAAAAAAGACACCATAGCATGATGAAAAAAAGGCCCCAGACTTGATAAAACAAAGTTTTATCGTCAATATATTTATGTTATTATTAAGAGGGAAGACCAAAGGATGTTTTTATTATTGAATTAAATTTTTTTTAATCCTTTCTAGTACGTTCGAAATTTTGGTTAAAAATAGTTTTTCTCTTTTGTATATATATTTTTTGTTTTTTGCGTCTGCGGTCGACCAAAGATTACTATGAGTATTTTTTAGCGCTTCTTTTCAAAAAAAAAAAAAAAAAAAAAAAAAAAGAAAAAAAAAACATTAATTTGGAAATTCTTGAAAAAAAAAAAAAAAAAAAAAAATTGTCGGATTTTAATTAAACTTTCATGACTTACTCACAAATGAACGAAATTATGATTTTTTTTATAGAAAATACATGGTATATATATATATGTGTGTGTGTGTGTGTTACCCCCGTCGCTTAATTTTTATGAAATTTCGAGAAATAGTTATTAAAATCTGATTTTATTAAATACTAGTTCGGTATTTGTTGCTTTATTATATTACTGAATAATTTCCGAAAAAGGGTTATAAATAAATAAATAAATAATCTGTTTCCAAGTTTTTGACTTTATTGCTCGACAGAGGGTAGGAATTCTCCAGACTGGGAGGGAAATGTATTATTGCAATGTCTTATTTCCATCGCCGTCAAATTATATATTAAAAAAATCCAGACGACACGCTTTTAACGGATGTTAGATTTCATTGAAAAATACATCCCTACCCACTACCAAAACGTAGCAATAACTGATACATTAAAATATAGACATATTGAACACCCAGACACCCCTCGTCTGGATTCATCTGTAACCTTGGAAACATGAATTATGATTTTAGTTGTGTCTTTAAATCCCAGTAATTTTAAAAGTTACTCCAAAATTCGCTTGAGGATGAAATGGAACTAATGTCTAATTTAATTACAAAATTAAATTCGGGATTTTTAGCTTCCATTTTTGAAACATGGTTAGAACTATGTAGCGAAAAAAAACATTTTAAATCAATTAATTTATAATATTAATGCTCTGTAAATTTACATTGAGCACTATTTTGTAAAAATATCTATAAGAACACCGGATTATATATCTTACTGTTCTTATATATATATATATATATATATATATATAAAAATATAATGGCGTAAATGCGGAAGACTCGCAAAACACAGGTATACGTATATACATTTAGTCAGTGTCACAAGGTTGGGCGATCATGTATCTTTTGATACATAACTGACGGGGCAGAGGATTTTTCCCGCAATACGTTGTCATTTCTTCCTACGATAGACAGGTTGCCAATCAAGCCTAAAGAAACCAGTCTGTCCTGCTATTTAACTCATAGATGGATTCATACCTTTCCCCAAATGTTATTTGTGCCTAAGTAATTATAACGAACTCTACTGGGATTCGAACTCGGCTCTCCGAGTTCGCATTTCTGAGACGATATTCATTACATCACAACGCACAATTTACGTAAATTTCAAAAACACACACAAACAGAGTTTGATAGACAGACAATCAGCTATTCTCATATAATAAATATTTTTTTGAAGTTATGACATAAGTTTTTGGTGTGTGTTGGGTG
This sequence comes from Acanthosepion pharaonis, assembly GCA_903632075.3. Classification (NCBI taxonomy): domain Eukaryota; kingdom Metazoa; phylum Mollusca; class Cephalopoda; order Sepiida; family Sepiidae; genus Acanthosepion; species Acanthosepion pharaonis. Next base: position 10,989 of record CAHIKZ030001923.1, on the reverse strand, counting down.
GGGACTTGAATTATTTTCAGTCTTGGAAACCTCCAAAAAAAAAAAAAAAAAAAAATGGACGTACACACAGAAAGTCGATTTTTATATTTTTACCGAGACAAGGGAGTAATAGAATTCGTTTATTAATACAGGATATTAATACAGGTGTACATATGTACATTACACAAGTCAAAAATGATTTAATGACGGTAACGAACCTAAGTATACTGCCTTAAAGAATAAACGTTATCTAGAGAGGAAACACGACGAGGGTAAATTGCACCTCTTCCTGTGGCCTAATCAGAGTCCTGACCTTTAACACAATGGAAAACCTTTGCGTGATAAATGGGTAAGCGTACCCGTAATAGGAAAGTTAACACAGAAGATGAGCTTTTTCGCGAATTAAAGAAATGCAGGCGAAATCTGGTGAAGAACTTTGACTTACTAAAGAATTTAGTCTATAGCATACCACAAAGAATTAAGGCCGTTATTAAAGCAAAAAGTTACCCAACAAAATACTAAATCATTTTTTTGATTTGTATAATGTACATATATACACCTGTATTAATATCTTGTATTAATAAACGGATTCTATTACTCACTTGTCTTGGTAAAAATACAAAAATCGACTTCCTACCAGTGCGTCTATTTTTTTGCATCGTACTGTAATAAAACTTCTAAGAATGACAAAAAATTATTTTAAAAAGAAATGTGTTCCCTTTCTTGATTCACTTAGATCAGATTTCACATTTTTGTTGGCTTTCACAGAACTGCGGACAATAAACACACTCTTTGGTCTTCTGCCAGTCATTAAAAACGGGAACTTAAGATTCACAGACGAATGTCGCACTAGGGCAGGTCGATTTTGGGACAGTGGTATTGCACTCAGTTTGAAAGTTGGGGTTTCACATGTTAAATAACGACACAAAATATTTTTGTTCAAAATCCTTACAGATTTTTTTGAGGAAACAAATTTAAAGATTACGTTTAGTTCCAAAAATTTGTAGCAATGGAATTTGATTTAGTTGATCAATGAAAACCTTATAGAACTGCCTTATAAAATTTATAATTTACTGAAGCTTTACAAGTTGTATATAGGCAAGATGCCTAGCACAAGCCCATTGTGCCATTAAATATGACCTTTATTTATTTCAAAAGCAAATTATACTGAACAATTTAGCTATATTATGATGTATATTATACAGTGCAGTAGTTTTAGTGCAAATTTCAATAAAGAATGCAAATTTAAAACATGTCATATAATTTGTGCCCAGCAGTATTATGGTGTTAAATAAACTTATCTATTTTTGTTTTAATTATGATTTAACAAATCTTATTGAATAGCCTGTTTGTAATCTTTTATAATTATTTATTTACTAGCAGTAGAGACCGGCGATGTAACAGTAAGAGATAGATCAAGTATCGACCATCATAAAGACTGAAAAATAAAATTGACAAAGATTATTGTTTAAGGTTGACGGACACGCATGTCTTAATTAGTTTTTTTTTCTTTTTTTTACGAATTGGTCAAACCCAAACTCAAACAAAACATTGTTTTCAATCATTATGAGTCTACCGATTGAATAGAATTTTATTATAAACAATTGTCTTGTAAATGGAATTTTTAAAGCATTCTGAATGGAAAAATAAAAGAAAAAAAGTGTGCAAGACAATAAGAAACACTACCTGCCAAAAAAAAAAAAGTTTTTTTTGAAATCAGTTGAAAAAATGTAAAATCCGATCCCATATATAAACGAACACACACACACACACAAACAACCTGGGTTTTATAATAAGTATAACTCGATATGAGTTGTCCCACTTTCATTCTCGTGATGCCTCTTAATCGTATTTTTAAATTGATTGCGTGCAAAAACAATTGTTTTTCAATTTTGGCGCTATCAGAACCACCGCAAAATAATTTTACGTAGTCCTGTGAAGTTTTGTTGAAATCGGTTGAAAAATGTACGAAATCCGATCCAATATATAAACGTACAGACACACAATCTGCGTTTTATAATAAGTAAGATTTATTATATTTATTCATTTACCAGTTTTTACTTTTCGAATACAGTAGAAAATTGCATATTTTGCTTATGTTGATTCATAATTAGAATTCTGGTTTGAATATATTTTTAGTTCAATTAATTTTATTTTGATTTATTCTTGAAACAGTAAAATTTTGAAGTCAGTCTGTGAGCAAAAAATCTACGGAAATTAGGTATTTCTATACATTTTTTTTCATACGATCTTTAAAACTAAGCGCTCAAAAATTGGTAAAAGCTTTGAATCTAACTTTTGGTGTTAATACTTATCACGTCAGATCCCAGCTTTCACAACAAATGCAATGTTGATTTTCTAAAAGAAAGAGAGAGAAAAAAATCAACCAGCCCTCATATCGCACTTTTTCTTTTTCAAATTCGTGTCACTCCGAAGGAATTTTCCGAACTCAATCGTCAATTCACCCTTACGATTCCAATCTGTATCCAACAATGAAGCAGTTCACTTTTCTGCACTACCTGACCCAGAGACTGAACTCGTGGCTTTTAAGGGGCCAGTGCTTTTATCTCATAGGCTAAGAAATGAAATGTGTTTTCTACCAAAAAATAAATATCCTTTTCAAACCACTTTCTAAAGTAATATTTATAGAATTTCTTCCGGTTGTAGCTAAAAAAAAAAAAAAAAAAATACGAAGATATTAATTCCTATTTTTTTTTCATTTTCCTCAAAAAAATATTTCAATAGTTAATAATAATAATAATAATAATAATGGCATAAGGAATGCGAGTTTTACATAAGAATAAAAACAATTTTACGTCCTGAAATCAATACGCGGTGCTAGATTGCCAGCAAGGTCTTGCCATTTTACAGTTGAAATTATTATATAACCCGAGCTGTAACGTTTATGCTAACAGTTTCTTCTCTCGCACTTCTTGCTTGTGGAACTTTATTCCGGCTTCTTGCTTTCCAGTCGACCCTTCAAAACTTTAAATCTAATATCAATCGTTATCTTGTCTTAATTCCAGTTCCTTTATTGTCCTCTCTCCTTAATATTTTCATTCTTATTCTTTCACACTCAGTAACCCCGTGCCTCTTAGTGGCTTTATTGCCTTGCTTGGTGTGAAATGATAAAAAATTCTCCCAATAGGATTATGTCTATCAACTTATGCATAGCTGAAATAAGGAAAATGGATTCCAAATTAAGAAAATGAATGACTTGCCATAACAGGCACCGTCCGAAAGTGTATGTTGACCGTCTTTATATTGCCAAGTGTAATGGCGGTGAAGGTTTAATTCACTTTAAGTTAAACTACAAAGCGACCACAATTGGTCTAAAATCTTTTTTAGAGACCACATCTGACTGGATGCTACAAGTTAACCGACACGAGAAATGTAAATTACAAAAAATACTGTGTGTATAAAGAGAACAAAAGAACTGTCAGAAATAAACAAATAAAAAAAAAACAAAACAAATACTATCAACTAATAAAGCTAAAACTATTAAAAATACTGCCGAGGAACAGACGTTAAACTAAAGGAAATAAAAAGAAAAACCTTACATGAACAATGTCGACTCAGAAGTAACGATGCTGATGACGATAAATACAAAACCCACTCATGGCTGAAGAGCGCAGAGCTAAATGTAGAAACGAAGGCATTTATAATGGCTGCACAGGCCCAAAGCCTATTTACTAGGAATTACAAAGTCAACATAATAAAGAATGGCACAGATCCAATATGTAGATTATGTGAACAACACGAGACTATTGACCAATTAGTGTCTGGCGCTCCAGACTTAACACCGAAGCAATACAAAGATCGACATGATAAAATTAGGCAATATAGTCACTCGAAGATATGTCGGTATTACAATGCACCATATGCTAAAAAAAAAAAAAAAAAAAAAAATGAATGAACATCACTATGTACTTTGTATCCTTTATAACTATCATTCATATTAACAGTTATATGAATGCCAACAGATCAGATATTGTAAATAAAGACTAAAAACAAAAGACACACCATCTCATATATATATATATATATATATATATATATATATATATATATATATATATATATGTGTGTGTGTGTGTGTGTATATATATATATATATATATATATATACACACATCAACGACACCAGATAAAAATATATTTGTTAAAAATATGAAAATATAGCGATTTAAGCGTAGCTTAGACGTGGTACAAGGCTTAAAGTGTGGGGTAATGGTTAGAAAGCTTGTCTTGCTAGAACAATTATGACCGAGTAGGGAGTTCAATCCTCACTGGGTGCCTCATATTTTCCGCCTTGTGCCACATCTAAGCTCCACATAGAAAATCACGTCAAAGTACTCAAAGGGCAATTAAATATACAGATCTGTAGCATTTATTTTTTATACATAATGTTCACCTTGTACAAGGCCCAAGAGCCACTCGAGGTACATGGTTACAGAGTAAGCAGTACAATTTATGAGCATATGTGGATAAGACAATGGTTAATCCGTGACTTGAACTGGTGAAGATTGTAGTGATCGAGAAAGCATCCTCTTGGAATTTGGTTTCACACAGTAACGGTACGCGGGAAGAATCTGTTTGGGTGGAACTTACATCGCACCAATGGAATATGAAGGGTGGCTCGCTACAATGTGAGTGGCATTGCGGATCTTAGGACAGGTGAAACTTTGGAGTATAGTTCGTCTGGGAAAGGATTTATAGAGTGGGAAATAATTCATCACCCACAAGGCCGCGGAGAATTTTTTTTTTATATAGATATGGGGCAGTGCCATCAGATAAAAATATATCCGTCAACCTTTATCACTGTATGTGACTGATCCCTGAACAATAGGGTATTTGAATTTCATAGATGTGTTGTCATATCCTGCTATGGCAACAGAAAACAACTTTGAGTGAAATTAGCAATAAGTGTACTGCAACTGAGAAGCCTTGAAAAAGAATGCGGTAGAAATGGAAATAATATTGATAATGCAGGGTACTGGAGGTTAAAGAATATAAGAAAAAATAAATAAAAGGATTTTTAATTTTAAATTGAAAACAGGGTGACACGTTATAGCTATAGTAACTGGGGCCCAGGGTATGTTAAGCAATAGATAAAAAACATTAACAGAATCCCTGGAAGCCCCTGTTTACAAAAGATTTAAATAACAATAGTGTGAAAGCGCTCATTTACTGAGGAAAGTCATCCCAATGTACAGAATTGAAACACTGTACAGTTAAGTATCATTCAAGTTAACATCAATAGTTGTGAAAAAAAAAAAAAAATGAATATATTTCATCCATTGCCTTGTCTCTAGTAATGATCCGAGAAGGAATTGCATTGAACAGGAAACAAAAAGATGATAAGAATAAGCAAATAAGGGAACCACCTGAAGAAGCCCGAGGGCGTAATGGCCGAAACGTTGAGATAGCAAAAAAAATGAGGACATTTAGCCAGAGAGTAAATAATGCAAATAACGGCAACACTTCATCCTAAAAATCAAGGAGGGAAGGAGATAGAGAGAGGGACAGAGACAGACAGAGAGATCTATTGTAATAAAAGGTCGTGTAATTAGTTTGACTATATTTTCACGACAATCTAAAAACTTCATACTTCAAATGTGGCCATAGGGTGTGGGCAGAAGAAAGAAGTGAAAAAAAAAAAAAAAGAAAATTAAAAAAAAAGGACAAAATTTAAAAATTAAAAACAGGTAGGTGTATCTACCGAAGCAAATTTAAATAGGTCTCACTTGTTATCTAGCAATTAAACACATAAGAAAGCAACATATTGGCTGGAAAATACTGAAAACGACTAACTACTTTACGAATACCAATTAGATAGAAATGAGTGTGGGCATGTGGGTACGTGTGTGTATATATATATATATATATATATATATATATATATATATATATATATATATATATGATGTCTAAAAAACACTTTCGTTCGATTTTTTTTTTGAATTGTGTATTTTAAATACAGCCGTTTCCCGGACAGGGTAAACCTTGTTCGAAAAAACAAAACAAAAAAAAAACAAAAAAAAATACAATTTTATTTACTTGCTCTGTTTAATGAAAATAAACATTTAGCGCTCTTTTGTGAGTCAACATATTTCAAATTCTATGCTGTGTTAGTTAATAAGACTCGCCTGGATTATATCAACGGATTACTACACACACACACACACTCTTCAAAGAAACCCGACACCTAAGGTTTCATGAATTTTTAAAAATGAAAAATCTTTCTTGAAGCTTTGATTTTTAATTTCAAACTAATTTACAATAAGAAAAACACTTTTTTACTGTATTTCAAAAAACTAATTTAAATTGACTTAGTAGGATTTGTTTTTTAATTTAGCTGATTTTTTTACCTGCCAGTCCAATGTAATTCACTTCATTTTTTTTTTTTTTTTTTTTTTTTAAATCTTTCAAAAAAAAAAAATACTTTTTTTTTCCGAACTTTATTCGAGGTATATTAGCTGATTAAAAAAAAACGACCCCCAAAAAAAACAAAACAAAACAAAAAGGTATTATTTACTTAGATCAGATAGACAGGGAGATAGAAAAGATAAACTCTGGATAAATAGCTTTAAATTCTGCGACTTTAACTAATTTTTTCCCCACCTCGGTTGTATTGTAAGAGACAAACGAAGGATGACAGGTTGTAAAATAACTCCCCTCGGCGGGTGAACGTGTATCTAGGCCAGGAATGTTAATTTTACTCGCTCCCTTAATGTGGGTTAAAGTCAAAAGTAACTAAATAAAGAAATAAAAAGGGTTTGTCATTTCAAAGCAGAGTGTAACGGGAAGAACGCAGAAAGACCATGTGACGATACAAAAAAAAACATTCTTTCTAAGGTTTGAACAATGAAATGAAAGAGTTTCGAATCCAGTGACTGTCATGATGAAATGCAACTAAATTTTTTGGTCTACCGACCTGAACATTCAAGAAATTTTATTAAAGAAAAATACGCCTCCGACGGGATTCGAACCTGTGTCTCCTTTTGCAGGACAAACCAGCGTTAAATCCGACATACTTTTTAACCCACTTAGTACATATATAAAATGTTATATATAGAAAAGTGACTTAAACTGTAAATATCCTTTTTTTTATGTTGTTTTTCAGACTTCGACGTTTCTTGGAATTATCCATTTTTCAAGGGGATCTGTTGTTTGAAACATCAAAAATTGAGATGATTTTAATATTGGGCACAATATAAAAATATCTGCTTTACTTTTGAACTACATACATGCATGCACACATACATATATTAGTGAGTACTTCCAAGTATAATTTACTGAACTTAAGTCTTTTTCCAGAAGGGTACAAGTACATGCACCCACTCTCTACTCAATAGCTCAACACCGGCCAGATTGGTTCGTTAACCATTACCCAACACCGAGGAAACTAACTAAAAATTTTTTTTATAAAGTAACAGGCAAGGAATGGGAAATATATTTTCTTTATAGTAATAAAAATATGTCTATCAAAATACTAAACAATTGTTTTTTCTTTTTATTATTTTAAATAATTGGTATTCCTCAATAAGTGACAATTTTTTAGTTTTTGCTTGTTGAATTCTTTCGGCTTCTTGATTTCCAGTCAACTTTGATCTTCAAAAGTGCAAACGCAGTGTCAAATCGTTATCTTCTGTCTTCTTAATTCCTGTTCTTTTATTATTCACTCTCCGTAAATGTTTTTTTCTCATATTTTGCCACGCAGTAACTCTTTTCGTCTTAGTGGCTTTATTGCCTTACTTAAAAAAAAAAAAAATCCCACGACATATATTGCTCAAAAACCCTTCAGTCATCAGATATTCTGACTTTACTCCTTTGGGTATCGGGCAGGTGCTGCCTAAGAAGGAACGGTCGAAAAAAAAAAAAAATAAAATAAAATAAATAAATAAATAAATAAATAAATAAATAAATAAATAAAAAAATAACGAAAACCTAAATACAGGCTTAAAAAAAAAAAAAAAAAAAAAAAATTACATAATTATTTAAAAAAAATTATTGATGATAGAGAAAAATGTTTTTTTCTTAAAACAAAATTTAAAAAATAGCCTACTTGTTCGTCACTATATAAATTACTTTGGACTCAATTTTAAAGGAAACAGACTTATTTTTTTAATCGGTTTCACCCCATTCAAGTCAGTAAAGCCACTAAGACACAAGTGGGTGCTGAGTATGGAAGAATTAGAACTGAGAACCTTCACTAAAGAGCAAGAACAAAAAAAAGAGTAATCAAGAGGAGAATAGAAAGCGATTGACGATGGTGGGACTGTCAAGGTCGGCAATTGGTGTAAAAAAATTATTAAATTTTATTTAGTCTGCGGTTACTGTTTGGACGAAAAGTAAAGTTGCGATTGTTTGCATAAATGAGTGTCATTTTCTGTCAATTAATGAGACATCCCAATGACGTGACATTTTGGAACGAAGCATTATGAACTCATCATTCAGGAGAACGGCTTTAGTGTAAAATGAACGTAAGCCTCTTCTGTTAGAATTCGAACTCTGCTCGCAGATTTTGTTTTGTGTACCAATATGCCCCCCCACCCATGTACTCTAATGCCAGTATAACATAGGTGGGTGTGTATTGAAAGTTTGCATTTGATCGTAAATATGGAGTTTGAAGTATTTTGTTTGTAGACCTTTAAACCGACCGAAAGAAAGTTCAGTTAATTATATTTTTTAAAAGTAAAACCCTTATTTATAGAGAATTAAACAACAACCATTATTTGATGTCTGGTCAAAGAACTTTGACAGTCAAAAACTTTTTTTTTTTCCTTTTTGTTCAATTCAATCTTAAAACCAAAGAGGCTACTGGGAGCGAAAAGATTTTAGAAGGAACCGGTAAACCCAATTCTAAGCAGGAAATAGATAAACCTCTATCCTATTCAAAAGGACCGGAGGATAGGCGAACCTACCTACACCTATTAAATCTTATGTTTTATGTCATTCTAAGATCTTTCGTAAGCAGTATAGAGATCAGTTCAGATATAAAGGAGTAGCTACTGGTAAAATTGTGAATTCTTTATCTTTGGGAGTCCGTCTTTCGGTGTCAGTTGCTAAACCAATTAGGCTGTCTTTTATACCAAACTGTAGTCCAGAACATTCATGCCGGTGGGAATTTTTCAACATAAAATAAGCTGGGTATTTTCGATTCCTGGAACAAGATAATTTCGTCAAAGAAGAAGAAAATAAGCGTGACACACCAAATAAATACTGTGATGGGGGAGGGTAGTGGTTGAAAGAAATAGCTTAACCATGTTGGCATGTGTATTTGGTACACAAGGGTACAAAGATCAACTAATTAGGAATCATTTAAATATTGTCTATAATTCTCTAAACGTCAACAGGACACCATCTTTGTTTATTATAAAATTTAATCTGGTCTTCTAAAAACTTACAATTAGAATCGTAATCGACTTTCATTTTCTCAATTCAACAGAAGGGAAAGTAACGTCATAATGGACAATAAGTGCTGCCTAGCAGAAATTGAAGGTTTTATATTACTATCGACTTCGCATTCCAGAATTGTGAATTTCAATTTATTTTATTCTTTTTAACACTAAGAAATCCCATCAAATAAGCATATTTTCTTAAGTGGGGAATCAATTTACAATGAATTTATATCGCAAAATGGAGCTCCTATCAACTTTACAAAAAAAAAAAAAAAAAATTAACTTTACGGTCTTATCACGTTGAAACATCGGCTCCTCTACGACCGCCGAAGTTAAGTAACGTCGAGCCTGGTCAGTACCTAGTTGGGTAACCACTTAGGGATACCAAGTGATGCTGTAAATTCGGATGTGCGGGTGGTGTAATGACTCGGAATTGTTAATCGGAAAGTAGAGTTCCAATTCCAGTTGGGTTCGTTATATTCACGTGCACGCTAATACACTTGGGAAAGTGTGAATCTACCTCTTCTCCTCCCTCAACTATGGGTTAATTAGTAGGATTGCGAATCATTATCTAAAATAAAGTTCTTAAAAATATTTTCTGGCTGTAGAAAACGATTAAAAAATGACATTAGTTAACATGGGGAAAAAAAAAAAAATCTAGCCAACATTTTTACCATGAGCCACAATCCTCAAAGCAAAAAAGTCTATTGAATTTAAAAAAAAAAGTGTTTAAATTCTGAGAATAACACTGGCGACACTTGTGTTTATATATATATATATATATATATATATATATAAGTGGAACATCTGGTTGATGATGTACAGGGAATTATAACAACCGGCTCCACAAATCACTGTTCGCCTTGACAACCTTCCGAGCTGTCGCGCCTCTTAAGAATTAGGCTGAGAACGTCAAGGCGGAGTACGAAATGTTTGCTACCATCCCTTAAGGGCTAGACAAGTCGATTGTGGGTGAGGGCTTCTTGAATCAGCTGGTAGGTGATACTGATAGGGGCGGGTGTTGGCGGTTTTTAACTCGGTCTTTCTAAGACGGATAGTGTAGGTCTGTCTTAATTCTGTGAGTAATTTGACTTGGTTTCAGACATTTTTTCTAGTTTCGTTGATATTCATTTGAGCATTTCTATAGAAACGAAGGCGATTTTTAGGTAACGCCTCGATAGAACCGTTTGACATGTTCTGTCAAAATCCCAAGCATTAATTGCCGACCACTGAGTCTTTTATTCCCGAATTTCAATGCATAGTCTCAGTGCCGAAACTGGCTTAGAAAAAAGAAAAAGGCGGGCTTCAAATATTGAAGAAATCCAATGCGTTTAAGGACCAAGTATTATCATTTTTTCTGTAAGTGTAACTGATACAAAGCATCGAGTGTCAGAGCAAAAAAAAAAAAAAGGAAGCTGGGCTTTGAAGTTACGGTAAAAAAAATAAAAAAGATATTGGTGGGCATTGGATTGTTCACTTACGTTACTCAGTTCAAACCAGCCGGTAGGCATTGCCTACCAGAAATTATATTTTTGTCATTTAGTTTTTTTTATTTGAATAATATAAAATTTAAAAATTTATAAGGAATATAAGGTCTCAATTTGCT